>JAOPUD010000009.1:21363420-21377533 GCA_027122715.1 Trisopterus minutus
ACACACACACACACACACACACACACACACACACACACACACACACACACACACACACACACACACACACATTCAGAGCACCCTGGGCTCCTCAGCCATTCCAGGACTCTGAGTGCAATGTTGTGTTACCATGGAAACGGGTTGGCAGACCCCTCTCCCGGGTCACATGTCTGCAGGGTCTGATGGAATAATCCACCAGCGTGTGTGTGTGTGTGTGTGTGTATGTCAGCCACACACACGGCAGCAGGGAACGGTGACCCCCGGGTTGGTTCTTGCACACCGCAAGCAGCATGGGTGTGTGTGTGTGTACATGCTGTAGCTGTGGAGGTATTGACTCGGCTAGGCGTTAACAGACAAGCGGCAAGCATCACTGGTGTGTGCACACAACGTACCTGTATTGAGTCTGCGAGGCATCAACACTCTGAGCCCGTGAGCGTGTGAGCGTGTGTGTGCACACGCCGTACCTGTGGACATATTGTACAGCTACTGTCTTGACCTTTGGGAGGCGCTGCATGCAGATCCAGCAATTTGTCACCCCTTGGAATCCCCTCTCTCAGGGTCAGTCTCTAGAGGGGGTATTCAGACACGAAGCTAAGATGGACAGTGCCAATAGACATGGGGATGGAGTGTAGTTTTTGCAAGTGGTACTGCTTTACGGCCTGAAGAGATGATAATGCGTTTCCTCAACTCAAAATCCTCTTAATCCACTTCATCTGATTCTTATCTGAGGTCATGAATCAATGAGTTAACAGATCATGCCCCTACTTATTATAAAATAATCTCTTTTGTGAAATGGGTTGATGAACAGTCGTTTAAATACAGTAGTCGGGCCTGCCTTTTCAGGGGAAAAGGCTGCCCAGTCATAACCTCAGTACATTGTGTTGCAGAGGGAGCACTGAATAGCTCTAAGTAGAAGCCTAATCTCTGTGTTTTTCATCAATTAGATTACTCTAAATGGTGGAGAGACCAGGGACTGGCACTACGCTCCTAACTACTCATACACAAACACAAAGGATTTAAAGCTACAATGTCTTTTTCCCCTTTTTGAGAATGCCAAGTTCAGGCCTTTTCTTATTTTATTTTTTAGTCTGTCTGGCTCAAGCAAAACATCCACACAGTACAAGGTTTACTGCCTTCACATGAAAACATTGCCGAGGGATTGTGTACCTAGATCAGACCAGACTGCTAGCAAACACACCTTTTTAAACATTAAACGACTGAGGATAGCAGGCCTTGGTTTGCCTACTGGAGGCATTACAGAAGACTATTTCTGGTACGCATCGGCTGAGGGCAGGGGAGGACAGGTTCCCTGTAGTGATCAGGATGCTGTGGAGCAGGCCTGAACCAGTCTGTGTTTCTGGGTGTGAAAGGTTATAAAAAGCCATGCAAAGTCGTATCCAGAGGTCCAGCATGTAGCAACTATGCCCAGTGGGTTATTAGTATGGTTTTAGCAATGTATCTGTGTGGCTGAAGGCGTCGTGAAAGTCAAAGCTGTATAGCAGTGGGGGGGGGGGATGTGTTTCTGAAGCAGTCTATTGGTTTTCAGCCTAATGATTGACCGCATCTTTTCCGTCTCTCTCTCTCTCTCTCTCTCCCCACCCAGAGTTCCCACATGCCAATGATCGACGCCCTGATGATGGCCTACACAGTGGAGATGATCAGCATCGAGAAGGTGGTGGCCTCCGTCAAGCGCTTCTCCACCTTCAGTGCCTCAAAGGAGCTGCCCTTCGACCTGGAGGACGCCATGTTGTTCTGGATCAACAAGGTCTGAGCGCCACGCCACTCGGGGAGGGATCAGCTCTCACTAGGGGAAGGGAACAGCTCTCTGTCTAGGGACCACGCTGCCTCTCACTAGGGAGGGAAACGCAACCCACTAGGGACTGATCAGCTCTCACTAGGGGAGGGAACTGCTCTCTCTAGGGACTTTCCCAATCCCCGGCATTCACAGCAAGGCGCCTCTGAGCCGCTGTGTGGCCTCTCATCACACGTCATGTAGACGGCCGACCCAGTGGAAGAACTAGGTCACTCGGGGGAGTTGGATAGTCTGTCCTGTCCAACTTGGATTCCTTAGAGTCTGTGGTCAACTGATGCACACATGGGCCAATAGACAAGCCGATATACAGTAGGTTGGATGATTAGACGCATGCACACACACACACACACACACACACATGAATAACATGTAATGTTAACGACTGTCCGTCAGCAGGATGTAGGCCGACTGTGTTGTGGAGTCATTAATGTTTATTTAATAATGATTTATGACACACTTTTCTGTCCCGGATGCTGTATCTGTGCCTGTAGCCTAGCGTTCTCTGCTTCCTCCAGCCTCTACTGTAACTGTTGTCAGGGCAACCCAGGAGGAAGAGGCTGAGAAACTTGAGGACGAGATGCTCCCGTGCAGTTTACCTGTTAGTAGTTTGTTCATTCAGACAAGGTGTCCAGTGATAGCGCATTGTTGGTGTTGAGTTGAGTGCAGAATAAAAGATGTCAAATGATCCTGTGAGTAGGAAACAAGATAATACTGTGGCCGGGACAGGAACTGAGTATCGGCTTGTGACCAGCATGAGTATATGTATAGGAGTGAGTTTGAAAAACATGCACTTCTTAAAGTTATTTATAAGCCATCTTGCTGAAGGCCCGGTACTGCCAGCCAGCCAGTGTGTTTGTGGAACTCGGCACGAGGAGGCATCCCGAGTGAAGGACACGGCGCATCCAGACTGAATGTGAGACTTCCTCTTCCACTGCAGGTGAACATGAAGATGAGGGAGTACACAGAGAGGGAGCACAAAGTCAAGCAGCACCCGCTGGAGTCTCCCGGTCATCAGAAGGTAAAGCCGGGACTGTGTCTGTCTCTCGCTCTCTGTCTCTGTCTCTGTCTCTCTGTCTCTCTCACACCAACACAGGGAGGCAGAGCCGACAAAAGGACTGATGGAGGTCATTTGAGCCAGTCGATGTGTACCTGCGTTATTTGTCTGCCTTCCTGACCTCTTTGCAAACAACAGATAATGGTTGACATGACGGCCAGCAGATCTGTTCGCTGCCGTCCCCAATGGAGTTATGCGGACCTGCTGTCTTTTCTATCTCCGTTCTCTAACCTCTAACCCGGATTAGATCCAAATCTGTCTGCCGCCTGTTACCTTTGACCTATTGACCTCTCTGCCCTTATCCCCTCCCCTCCTTTCCTTCTCCCCCTTCTCTCGCCCCCCCCCCCTCGATCTGGATAGTCTCCTTCCAAATGGTATTGGAAACTAGTCCCTGTAAGTTGGATGATGGTCCTGTGCCCCTCGCCTCCCTCCTCCCTCGCCCCTCCTATCTCACCCCTCGCACGCATCGTTCTGTGTGGACCCCCGCGTCTCACTCCATCTCACCTTCTGTGTTGTTATGTGCACCCTCCCGTGGCTCGGTCCACCTCATCCCCTGTGTTCATGTGCACACTCTCATGGTTCACTCCAGCTCATCCCCTGTGTTTATGTGCACACTCCAGCTCACCCCTGTGTTTATGTGCACCCTCCCGTCGCTCAGTCCAGCTCACCCTGCCGCAGGAGAACCAGGGTGCTGACACCGGGACAAACTGCCTGTTGTATTGTTGTTTTGATATTATTTTCCTTAACCTTAAAGCTATAAGTGTCACTCTGCTATAAGTGCAACTTGTGTTTTCGTATACTCAGTGAAACCTTTTGCGATGGGCTCACATTGTGGTCCTCATCTCAAGCTTAAGCATCCTACATCTGTGTGTCTGTGTGTGTCTGTCTCTTGTGTTAAGCCATGAAGATGAAGAAAAATTCTTAAATCCCTGCTTAAAAAAAAAAAAATGATTTTCTCATCTCATTCTCCATGATCAACAGTGTGCCCCATGCCCGGTCTCTCCTCTCCATTTCCCTTTGGTCTTTCTCCAACCTCATGTCCATGCTCTCCATCTGCTCTGTCCAATGACAACCTCACCCCCACGGTGCCTCAGTCTGCTCTATCCAATCACAACCTCACGTCCATGCTCTCTGTCTGCTCTGTCCTATCACAACCTCACCCCCACGGTCTCGTCTGCTGTGTTTGTGAATGTCAGTCTGACTTCATGATGGCAAACTGCATGTTGGAGGCTGAGGAACACTTGGACGTGGTATGCTGGTCCTTCACAGAGAACTGTTTTGTGTAGCTTGGTGTAACGATTTGTTTTATTTTTATTTGATGCGAAACCCATTTAAAACATTGTTTAGCCAGAATAGAAGTTTATTCTGTGTATTAAGAGTTCAGAAGGTACCCTTTTCAGCAAGTTTCCTTGCATTGCAGTAGTCCTTGGAAGAGCAGTTTGTGCAATTTCTAAAGGGAATTCAATATTTATTTATATTCAATTCAATAAAAGTGTATCATTGCATCTGAAGATAAAAAGTTGGGATGTAGAAAGTTTCACGTGATACTTTCTTTTACTAAATTCAAGCGTTATTTTTTTTCAAGAACTGCAACAAAGCTGGCTGAAAAACGACCTTCTACATTTAAACGTCCCAGACGTGCAGTTACCCAGTGACCACATAACGTTAAACAATGTTTTACTAGGGCTGCATAAGAAGTCTTTCCTTTTTAAAGTTCACTAGCTAGACTGTAACGTGTAGCAGTAGTTGATGTTCATTGTGCCTAAGCTTCTGTTGTGAATGATTTAGTTTGAAGCCACAGGAAACCACCACACTAGATGTGTTATTCTTCCACACAGTTCATAGTGAATGTTGATGACGGCGTTCTGTGGGTGGACTCTAGGAGGCCTATGGGATGGGCAGCTTTAATCCCTGTTTGTCCAGATCAAAACAACCTCCACACACACCTTTTTAATCTTGGTGTGTTTCAGGGCCATAATCCTCTTCTGTCCATCATCGGTCATTCTTAATTGTACATCTCATATAAGGGTTTTGATGCTCAACATCCTTCCGTGTTTTAAATTGACCCTTCTTCCTTTATGCCTGGCAGTGCAAAACTCGTGTAAAAAGTGTAAACACAAGTGATGGAGAGGTATGCATTAGCTTTACAGCAACCACTAAAGGCATGTATCGTTTTATAATGAATCATCTAGGACATTGAAAAGGCCTGTCCCGGACAAACATGTAAATGTTTGATTTAATTCTTCAATCCGTAATAACATAACTAGTGCACACTCAGGCTTTGGATGCCTCTACAGGACATAAAGCATGTATCGCATCTGGACCAGTGTCCCTCTCAACCAGCCTCACACACACACACACACACACGTTTCCAAGGAGTGGTTCAGTGAAAGTTGTGTGCGAGTGTGTTCCTCTACCAGGCAGCTTCCCCCGGTGGCCTGATTTGACCGGCTGACCTGCCGGTCATTCTTGCGCCCGGGGGACGTTGTCTGACGGATCATTAAATGCTTGTCATGTCATCACTCTCCGCTTTAGCATCTCACCCCTTCCACGAGCTGTCGAGTGCTCCAGGCTTCTCCCCCCCCCCCCCCCCCCCCCTCTATGTCTAGCCAATGTGGGGACAATAAACCGCCTAGCAGTTAGAACCACCTTGTGGAATTTAGACGGCCGGTTGGCATTAATCTATGAACATCCAGCACCAAGTGTGAGTGGGAGTAATATAATGGAATTGGATTGCTCCACTTTGGAACTGACACCTGGGGAGAATCCTGGGCTAAAACACGACAACATGTTGTAGGAAGTGCCTTAGTGTCTACGCTGAAGATCTCAGGGTCTGTCGGTAGACCTGCCGCTCATTGCTTCTAGGTTATTGTCACGGGCTGCTCCTCATAGTCTCTTGGTTAGTGGTGGTGGTGGCGGTGGTGCCCTTGAGTTGCTGAAACTTCCCATTGACTCTCACTGTCCTCTCCCCACGCCCTCTGGTGGCTAGGTACGGTACCGCCGGGAGCACGCAGGGGGCCGCCTGCTGCCCTTCTTCCCCGTCATGGAGGACCTGATGAAGGACGTGTGCGACGGGGCCGCGCTGCTCTCCGTGGTCCACTACTACTGCCCCGACGTCATGAAGCTCGAGGGTACCAGTCACTCACTACTCACGGTTTAATTTTATTTCCAAGGGGCGCTCTTGGGCGTGGAGAGTAACGCCTTTGGACTCAATTGTAAAAACCATCATCAGGTGCAACGAAACGTGTGACACAACAGCCACCGTGGTTGTTTATTTAAACGCCTCAACAGTTCTCTCTGGGCCTTGTGTTAACCCTCCCCCATATAAAATATACCCGGATTCCTAAACTCAGTCTGAATGGGTGGGGGCTTTATGAAAACATGAGCTCTCAGATTGGTCTTGTTCCCAGGCTAGGGACCGATATGCTGGGCTAATCAACAGGTACTGAGGATTAAACCCCAACAATGAACAGCCTAGTGGTCACGCCGCCTATTAAGCTAAATCTTTTCCCTCTGCCTTAATTGAATGTGTTGCACTCCAGATTAACATAACTTGTGGAAACAAAGGGCATACGAATCAAACGGTCTCTTACAAACGAGTCATGGGACTTTTATTGTGTAAGTCCCATGTGTGCCAGGCTTTATTGTGACGCAAGCCCATTTTTAAACATGAGTTAATTTCCGGTACAGTGTTGAATTTGATAGCCCCGTGAGAGGCTATTCTGGTGGGCCGTGCGTGGCACGCCGTCCCGAGCCACAGGGACATTTATAGACCTCAGGTCACTGGGTTTTAGTTTCCGTTTGTCCCGTGTTGACTCGGCCTCTGCCTCTCGTCAGACATCTGCCTGAAGGAGGTGGCCTCCATCGCCGACAGCCTCTACAACCTCCAGCTGCTCAAAGAGTTTGCCAGCGAGTATCTGAACAAGAGCTTCTACCTGTCCACAGAGGACATGCTGTACTCGCCGCTGGTGCTGAAGGTACACACGCACGCACACACGCACGCACACACACACACACGCACGCACAACGGGTAGATGAGCACACGTTCTCCAGCATCAGTGTGTTCCGTCGTCCTCTGCGGGTATGACGACACGTCTCTCTCCCTCTCTCTCCCCCTCCAGCACAACGTGATGGTGTTCATCGCAGAGCTCTTCTGGTGGTTTGAGACGGTCAAGCCCGAGTTTGTCCAACCCAAGCATCTGCAGGAGTTCAAGGATGGTGGGCAGCAGCTTCCCTCTCCTGACTCCTCTCCTCTCTCCCTTGACTCCTCTCTCCTCTCTCCCCTGACTCCTCTCCTCTCCCCTGACTCCTCTCTCCCCCGATGTATTTTCCTTTCCCCGGACTCCTCCCCTCTGCTGACTCTACTCCTCTCCTCTTACTCCACTCCTTACTCCTCCTCTCCTTACTCCTCCTCTCCTTACTCCCCCACTCCTTTCCTTACTCCCCCACTCCTTTCCTTACTCCTCCTCTCCTGACTCCTCTCCTCCCCTCTAACTCTCCTCTCCTCTCCTCCCCTCTAACTCCTCTCCTCTCCTGACTCCTCCCCTCTCTCTCTCTCTCTCCCCCCCCCTCAGCTCAAGCCATGGCTCAGCCCAAGTGTTCCCGTCCCACCGTCCCCATCTCCAACGCTACCAAGCGTAGCTTCCTGGCCAGCCCCGGCATGGCCGAGTCCCAGAGCAACCCTGAGGCCTGCAACCGCTACTTCCTGCACCCCGAGGAGTCTGACCCGCTGTGAGTCGGCTCTCCTGCTCACCGTTATACATGTCCTTTTTTGTTATCTGCCTCTTTTTGCGGTTTCCCTTATTCAGGGTTATTTTGTTCTCTCTTCTCTTTGTGTATCTTTGTTTCTTGGGTCTGTAGGCTTTCACAGCCTCATTATCATCTGGTGATTTTCCTATGAGTTCCTTTAATTAATATACTGTTCATATAGTTAATATTAAGGATGAGGATTCCAACAGTTACTATAATCAGTAACAAGGTGAAGGTAGAGGCACCTTTATATCCGCTATGGTAGGGGGATTTATTCTATCTTCTGTGTATACATTTCTGCGCTCTCCTAATGATAAATCCACTTCTAACTTAATGTGTTAACCCTATGGATGCGCCGATAACAATGTAGCTTAGTATAAAACCAACCTCAACTGAACTGGAATTAGAGAATATCCCGAACACAAAAACTACCCCGAGCAAAATCTAGAAAATGTAATGAAAATGTAGATTGAATGAGTCCTTGTTCCCCCCCCTAACCAATGATCGTAAATCTTTACTGAAATAATTGGATTGGGTCCGTGAGTCTGCCAATGCTGGGCTGGCTGTGGCAGTGCAGCCCGTGCCGTGCAGTCACTGACTGCGCTGCCTTGTGCCGGTTTCAGGAAGGGGAGTGCGTCGTTCAGCCCCTCCCACCCGCTCCTCCCTCTCAGACAGAGGCAGCAGAAGACGCAGGCCGAAGAAGGGGGAGGTAAGCTGTCTTCGTCGTACAGCCATAGTGTTTTTTACGTCTTTTACGGCCCTTGGAGATGTATCGCTGCCTTCAGATTCTCCTCTGTTTGGCGAGAGAGAAACTCAAAACGCAGAGGTACTCGTTGTGTGATGTGATTGTGATGTGATTGTACGTTTGTGTTCAGGTCTGAGGAACCGGTCCAACTCTCTGACGCAGATGGAGGGACCGCCCCGAGGCTCTGTCATCGCCTGGCCGGACAAGAGGCAGAGGTACGCTCAGACTCAAACCCTCAAGGCATTAGCGTCCACTAGATCTACAGTGTCATTAGATCCCTAGTGTTTGGGTGGAGAAGTGCATCGTGTTTACCTAACCGTCTATGAATTGACCATGCATTGATGAAATGCATTTAAGATGGCCACTTATAAACACATGCTGTCTACTTTTGTGTCCATATTTTCCGTAATGTAAATGCTAACTAGGGCTGACCCCTCATAGTCGACTAGACCAGTAACTAGTCGTGGGACTCTTGGCCGAATAAGGATTGAGCTGGCTGAGTTATCGTTTTAGGATAAGAACTTGTGTCATAGTCTCCCCATATTTAATTTATCATTTTCCTCAGATTTTATATTTATCAAAGTATCCCCATGTTTCATTTTTATCAGTCTCCTCATGTTTCATATTTATCATAGTATCCCCATGTTTCAATTTTATCAGTCTCCTCATGTTTCATATTTATCAAAGTATCCCCATGTTTAATTTTTATCAGTCCCCTTATGTTTCATATTTATCAAAGTATCCCCATGTTTCATTTGTATCTAGTCTCCTCATGTTTCATATTTATCATAGTCTCCCCATGTTTAATTTTTATCAGTCTCATGTTTCATATTTATCATAGTCTCTGCGTGTTTCATTGTCGCTGAACCTAAAATAGGTTTCTTCGCCAACGTTTAGCTGCTGGCCCTGGTAGGTGGAGTTCCCACGCGTTTGTCGATTTCTACAACAAAGCCGCCTGCCAGGAAACTGAAAGTGAAATGTATACCAGCTGAACGCTGCTGTGGTCGTGTATTAAGATTATCACACCTCTCAGTAACAGCTTACGTCGTGTGAAACTCTTGTTTGAGAGATATATGATATTCACACTCCTGAGTTACAGCATTGTGAAGCAGGGAACTAAAGATGATCACCGGTATGAGTGTCTAGCGGTGTATTCCTGCCCCGGAGACGTCTCTATAGAGCCATCGTTTGGTCAATATTTCTACACAATAGGCAAATTCCAAAGAACCCTACCCCGATAACTAAAATGCAGCGTCTGCTGTTTCACGGTGTCCCCAATACGTGCAACTTTAAAACCTAACTTTAGAATCCTGTTGGCGCTACAATAGTAAGAAGCAGGCTGAAAAGCTCAAGTTGCCGTGTTACAAACAAAGATTATTGATTGCACGTGAGAACTAACTTTTGATTCTTGTTAATTGCTGGAAACTATCACAGAACTTTCTTCCACAACAAAAAAGCTCCTCCAAAACGAATATGCCCCGACAGTGTATTAGATTATCTTTTCTTGTAATCCATGCCTCGCTTATGATAACTAGAACTAACAGTCGAAGCAATACATATCAATGGTTAAGATTTAAACCGATTTAACACATTATTATTATTATTATTATTATTATTATTATTATTCGCCAGGATGGATCGCTTTCAGTGTTCCCGACGATCTCAGTCGGGAACAGCCTCCACCTCTGACTTCCCAACTCCTCTTGATTAGCTTGAAACTGAATGTGGTCTCCTCCCCCCCCCGGTAGGCCGATGTCCACCCTCAACCCCTACCTGATGACCGCCGATGGCGAGGCGGACATGGCGTCGGGCGACAGCGTGAGCCTGGCCCGCTCCATCAGCAAGGACAGCCTGGCCTCCAACGTCCTCAACGTCACGCCCAAGCACCAGGCCGCGGGGCTCCACCCCCAGCCGGGGCTCCACCCCCAATCGGGGCTCCACCCCCAGCCCCCGCGCCGGGTCAACGGCCACGGCCTTCTGGGCAACGTCCACATGGACGAGGAGGACGACATCCTGCTTGCGGGGGTCCGGCCCGACGTGTCCATGGCCCCCCGGGGGTTCGAGGTCAGGCCCCCCCCTCCTGCGGTGGTGGCGGCGGCGACGGTGGTGGCCCCCGGGCCGGCGGCCCCTCCGGAGGCCGAACCCGAGGCGGACAGCTTCTTCCTGGAGCCCCTGATGCCCGCGCTGCTGCGGCCGGCCAAGGAGAAGTCTGTGTGCCTGAACAAGGAGGACGAGTGCGGGGAGGGCCCGCGGCCGTCCGGGCGGGGCTCGCTGCGCCGGGGAGACGCCCCCTCGTCCGCCGTGAGGAGAAAAACCCCTTCGCTACTCGTCAACCGCAACTTCGCCTCCGGGGAGGAGGACCCGCCGCCGGCGGAGCCCCCCCAGCCCGCCGCCACCCCGGCCAGGGGAGGGGAGCGCTCGGCGGGCTTCTTCCTGCACGCCGACAGCGTGGAGGATGAGGCGGACCCGGACCGGGACCCCCCGATGGACGAGGAGGAGGAGGACGAGGACCTGGACGAGGCCCTCACCACCAAGGACCCCCACTGGCAGAGGAAGGCCTTCTCCGAGCAGGACCAGGAGGAGGAGGAGGAGTCGGCCAAGCTGCGGGAGGACATGAAGGTGAAGGAGCACGTGGACAAGGAGGACAAGGAGGCGGTGGGCGGCGGGGGCAGCGGGCGCTCCAGCCCCTGCCTCAGCACGCACTCGCAGGCCAGCAGCGTGGCCAGCTGCGGCGTGCGCATGACCTCCTTCGCCGAGCGCCGCGCCCACCACCAGCGCTTCGGCAGCAACCACGACCTGCGCTCCAGCGCCTCCAGCTCCCAGCGGACCACACCCGACGGCTCAGAGTGCAGCGGGCCCCTGGCCTCCTCCTCCTCCTGGCGGCTGAAGCGGGACCAGAGCCCCTCCTCCCCCCTGGGGGGCGGGGCCCGCGGAGGGGAAGGCGGCGGCGCTAACATGCTGGCGTCGGAGCTGGTGCAGCTGCACATGCAGCTGGAGGAGAAGCGACGGGCCATCGAGCACCAGAAGAAGAAGATGGAGGTGCTGTCGGCCCGGCAGCGGCAGAAGCTGGGCAAGGCGGCGTTCCTGCACATCGTGAAGAAGGGCGGAGGCAGGAGCGACACGCTGCCCAACCCGCTTAAGGCGGACTTCTCCAAAGAGGAGGTGAACGGGGAGAAGGACCTCACGTCGAAGGACGACTTCTGCGTGGAGGCCCTCAGGGCGGAGAAGGAGGTGGAGCCGTCCCCCCCGCCGGTCGCCCTGGAACCCGAGGAGGAGAAGAAGAGCGGCAACGGGGGCTTCCACCCGGAGGAGGAGTTGGACCTGAACGAGTGCAACCGCTCCATCGAGCTGCTGAACGACGCCATCGGCAGCATCCAGCAGCAGATGATGCAGCTGTCCTTCCAGCAGGAGATGCTCATGAAGCAGAATGTACAGTCGCCCCCGGGGGCCGGCGGCCTCCCGCCGCCCGCCGCCGACAAGTTCAGCGACCCCAAGATCCGCGCCGCCGTGCACTTCGTGGAGGCCACGGGCGCCGCGCCGACCATGAGGAAACCCCCCAAGCTGTCCTCCGCCCGCGGCTCCAGGTCCAAGCCCTCGGAGCTCAAGATCGCCAAGGAGATGAGCCGCCCAGCCTCCAGGACCCTCAGCCAGAGCGCAGCGGAGAGCCCTTCCAACGCGAGGCTCATCGCCGGGGGGCGGTCCCCCAGGGACCCCCCCGACAGCCCCCGGACGCCTGGCGCCCCGGAGCCCTCCCACCGGCCGGGCGCCGGCCACCAGCGGAGCGCGTCCTTCCGGCTCAACGACGAGGACAACATGCGCCAACCCACCCGGCTGGACCCGGCGGTGCTGGCCGCCTCGGAGGTGTCCTCCTCCGACGAGGGCCCGCCCGGGCCCCCCGAGCCGGAGGACGCCACCGAGGGCTGGAGGAAGGACAGGGCGGCGAGGGAGGAGCTGCTGCTGCTGCAGCGCAGCAGGGCCCCGCTGATCGAGGTGGACCTGTCGGGGCTCAGGGACCCGGAGGAGGAGGGCGGGGAGCCGGACGTCTCGGTGGACGGACTGGACGGCGAGCAGAAGTCCGTGCTGGGATTCTTCTTCAAGGTGGGGGTTTATGTGCATGAGGGGGTCTGGGGGTTCTAACAACGGCTGGTCGTCGGAAGCCAATTTAATTATGCTAATACATTTTATTCATCTCTTTGGTTTTATCATTATCAATTTTGTATCATTGTATTTCTAGACACTCAAAACACATTTTATTGTGATTTAATTTGTTATATATGCTAGACCAAATAATTAATTCGTCGTAAGAGTCGTAAGACGGTCGGTCAAAACGCCCCGGTTTCCGTCGGTTAATACTGCGTGGTGGACGGGCCCCTGGTGGTCAGGTGTAGTACTGCAGCGTACCCTCAGTGAGGGGTGTGAGGGTGACCTGTGAACGCTGTGGTCTGCAGGACGAGCAGAAGGCGGAGGACGAGCTGGCCAAGAAGCGCGCTGCCTTCCTGCTGAAGCAGCAGAAGAAGGCGGAGGAGGCGCGGCTCCGGAAGTACCAGCTGGAGGCGGAGTCCGAGCTGAAGAGGGAAGAAGCAAGGTGAGGCTACGCCTAGAGTCTAGACCCACAGTCTAGACCCCCACACCCACTGGGTCTGAACCCACAGACTGATTAACGATATCATAATGTACACGTAACCATATGATAATGTACTCCAACATTAACCATAGGATAATGTACCCTTAAAGATGTCATAATGTACATGTAACCATATGATAATGTACTCCCAACATTAACCATATGATAATGTACCCTTAAAGATATCATAATGTACATGTAATGATATCATAATGTACTCCCAACATTAACAATATCATAATGTACTCTATATCTTAATGTACATAATTACCCATAATGATATGATAATGAGGTTTGTAACACTAACCATATGATAATGTGGTCCGTAACACTAACCATATGATAATGTGGTCCGTAACACTAACCATATGATAATGTGGTCCGTAACACTAACCACATGACGACGTCTCCCCAGGCGGAAGGCGGACGAGGACCAGAGGAAGAAGGAGGAGGAGAAGATGCGGCGGGAGCTGATCAAGCAGGAGTACCTGCGGCGCAAGCAGCAGGAGCTCCTGGAGGAGCAGGGCCTGGCCCGGCCCAAGCTGCCCAAGCTCCCCAAGACCCCCAAGCCCAAGCAGAAGGCCCGGCCCAAGTCCATCTTCAAGGAGGAGCCGGCCAGCGACAAGTGCTCTTCTTCCATGGGTAAGACCTCCTCCAGACGTCTCCGGTCTGATCCACGTCCACGTGGTGCTTTTACCGTTTACATTCGGGGCGTTTGGCAGACACTTTCATCCAAAGCGACTTAACATAAGTACATTTGTCAGAAGAAACGGGAAACAATATATCGCTGACGCCAAGGATGCTCAGCGGCTGCTGTTAACTAAACCATGCTGTTCTGCTCCGTGTGTAGCCGTGGGAAAAACAAACAAACTCTTTTTGGCAAGAGGTAATGATGGGCTCTGGTGCACAACAACTATGATTGCTGTTTTACATTTGGTTACGTTCTTAATCTTAATGTTTTAAGATGAGACTGTAATACCGTCACCCCTGGCGCCAAAGTAGCGCGTACCCGTACCACAATAAGTATAAATCAAGAGATAAAGAAAGTAATTAAAATCTGTTCTGTACACCCGCCCGCCCGCCCACCCACCCACCCACCCACCTACCCACTCACTCGTCCAGACACAC
>JAOPUD010000009.1:21512681-21522944 GCA_027122715.1 Trisopterus minutus
ACACACACACACACACACACACACACACACACACACACACACACACACACACACACACACACACACACACAGCACTGAAACCTTTTGCAGGTTATATTACGACACTTTAGTAATATAACCACTCCGGATCGAGAATATGGGACAGTTATCAACGATCAGGTGAGATGAAGTGGAAGAGGAGACGGTCTTTATGTGCGTTCCCTCCTGATGAAGACGTTTTGCTGCTTGGCTCAACTTCCTTACTCTGATCCTGGATTGATTTGCTGAGGCTGACAAGCCTCAGCAACACGCTCAATCAACACGCTCCGTCGGCCGATAAACCGCAGACAAGGACTGACCGGGGCCAGCTGTAGGGGACACACAGAGGGACTAGGGCCACAGACGCTCACCCAATGAGTCAGGGCCCTGAGGGTAGTGTGATGATATTCTTCGCAAGGTTTCATTATTTGATGATGTTTCTCCCTCCCTCCCTCCTTCCATCTCTCCCTGTCTCTCTCTTTCTCTCTCTCGCCCTCTCTCTCTCTCTGTCGCCCTCTCTCTCTCTCTCTCTCTCTCTCTCTCTCTCTCTCTCTCTCTCTATCTCTCTCTCTCTCTGTGTTCCAGGGTCCTCCAGGCCCTCATGGAACCCCTGGGTGGCCTGGGCCAGCTGGGATGAAGGTGAGTCACAAAGCCCGACAGAGGAGTTGATGTATATCACACTAAGGGTTTTGCCATGTGGCTACACTTAGGTCAACTAAGGTACATTTAGGTTCTCTTAGCTACCCATAGGTCCATCTAGGTAGGCTTAGGTACATTTAGGTACACTTAGCTACACTAAATAGGTACATTTAGGTACATTAAGGCACATTACTGTTTGGAGCTGTCAAAAGGCAGAGGCGTGAGGGTTACACACTTGAAAGGTTATAGACAAATGGGATTGGATCCAATATTTAACAATGCTATATTTTTATACCGTAGCAAAAAATAAATAAGTAAGCCTAAAACAAGAATAGATTCCTCATCATGTGAAGAGCTTCTAAACGGTAATATTCACAAATAGAGCGTTCCTACCTCAGAGGTAATATAAATCAATATCAACTGCAACATACATTTACATGAAAAAGGTATTGATGTTTTCAAGGGGTTTGAAAATGTATTGTGTACATTTTTACAACATCAAATCCCATCGATAGTAATTGATGTAACATATTGTATTACTGTACAGCTTTATCATAAACTTATAAGTTATGTGCACAATTTGGAATACACACACATTGCACAATCTGCCAAGTTCTGTGTATGAGAGAAAGTGGGTTAGTTTCTGACTTGAAACCTAAACTGAAAAAAAACAACGTTTTATTCTAGTGCACTTTACCGAACACTACCAAGAGGTAATGATGGTCGATTGACATTCACTGTGTTTTCTATCAAAACGTCTTTAGGGCTGAGACTGTAGAAGGCTGAAGGCCGGTCTTTAGCGCCGTAATGGGCGGATATTACAGTTATTACAGCCCAAACTGTAATCTCCTGATGAAAATGGGAGCCATTGTTCAGGTGTGCAGGTCTCGGTTAAGTAGCGCTTGTCAGCAGAAAAACTCAGGAAGCAGAAGAAGAAAAAGAAGAAGGCTTGCGTTGGCAATCTGGGCCTAGACGGCGCCAAAGGCACTAGTGGAAGCCTTGTTTTAAACGGCTCATCAGCCAAGAGGCTTCATATTCTGAGGCAACGCGTGCTTTACCCCGACGGCCTCTCCCACTTGAGCCAGGGGGTCCTTCCACTCATCTACCTTAAGCTCTTGGACCACTGGCCATAAAACGCCCGACACGTCGAAATCCAACCCGATGTGTTTGGAAAGCAGGTCTGAATGAGTGTAGCTTGAAAATTAATTGCTGGGTTACACAAAGTTTTCCCACAATGCCGGCTTTGTCTCCACGGCCAAACTGTAATTGGTATAATAAATTGGTACGGCGTCGCAATCGTATTTAATAAAAGTTAGTGGGGCGGTATGCCGAGAAAAGTACCAGCTCATACTATGCTCCAGTGCAACACATCCTTCATTGTTCTCACACATATTAGATCATAAAATCAAAAGCTCAACGTGTTCATTCATTCATTCATTCGTTCATTGTTTCGGCCCAGTTACATCACCCCTCACACAGGGCGGCACAGGCCAACAGAAAGAAGCTGAATTTTGACCTACACATCTACAAAAATGGAACTCGGTGCATCAGGTTAAGTAAGCAAGGTTAAGGAACGTATATCAGAAGGCAAGGCGGAACAGAGCACACGTCACATCAGACCCTAGCTTCTCCTCGGCCACTCCTATTGCCTCTATCAGGCTTGGGGGCACGCGCCCCTCGTTTAGTAATGGTGCTACTCCTAATCAAGATTACATTAGACAATTATGAAGGATCAGATGAGATGAAGGGGAAAAATTTGATGATCTTTTTGTGCGTTCCCTCCTGACAAAGTCGTTTGCTGCTTCGCTCAGGTCCTTTACTCTAATCGTGGATTGATTCTCTTGATTCGCTCAACAGCTAAACAGCCAATCCTAGTGATTTCCCTCTGAAAGCGGAACAGAGCACACGCCGGGTCTGTCCCCATCTCTCCTCCGCGAACCACTACTCTCTTATCTTGGGGAGACTCTATTTAGTTACTTCCTGGAATATTTAGCTGCTTCCTGCACAGTGGACCTGCACGTCTCACTGCTGCTGCAGCCATCTGCAGAGCCAGTATCCCCGCTACCCCAAAAAGGAAGAAGTATGCACACGGGCAGGCCCCGGCCCTCGGCCTCGTGGCGGGGCGTGAGTCAGGCGATGGAGGGCATAAATGGGCTGTTCCCTGGTGTAAATACAGTCGAAGCCCCTCCCATGAGTGTCCTCCGCTTGAAAACATGCAAGCGCATTCAGGAATGCAGTACCATGCTAGATTAGAGTTGTTAAGAGATATGTGTGTGTGTGTGTGTGTGTGTGTGTGTGTGTGTGTGTGTGTGTGTATGTATGTTTGTACTGTATGTATGTATGTTTGTATGTTGTCTGTCTGTCTGTCTCTCTGTCTGTCTGTCTGTCTGTATGTATGTATGCATGCATGTATGTATGTATGTATGTATGTATGTATGTATGTCCAGATGTTTGTATGTATACATCTATCCATCTCTCTCTCTCTCTGTCTGTCTCAGTGTCTCTCTCCCTGTCCCTGTGTACATTTTAAGTGAATGACTATTGTTAATATCTATCTAACTATCGTTTTATATTTCAGGGACAAAAGGGAGATCCTGGATTGTCGCCCGCTCCCGCTCCCAAAGGCGTTAAAGTATGCAGACTTAAGATCATGCACGGTATTAATTTAGTCTTCAGCATTAACATGTACGGTATCTGACAGGTACTCTGGTGATTCATTGCAGGGAGAACCTGGTGTAATTGGACCCTCTGGAATGCCTGGCCAAGACGGACGAAAGGTAGGACATCGGATGAAGCAGAATCCAAACTCAGCGTCTGTTGCCTGTATGTGTCTCGCTGTGAAAGCAGAGGTCACCACCGGCAGCACAGGGAGGATAGAAGTGATTAAGTAGGCCGCAGAAGCGGACGGTAAATCCAGCTCGCACATCCTAAAGCCAGGCACTCTCAGGCATTCTTCAACACCCTCTATAGTCTGCAGACGCAGGGAGTCCAGCCAGACCTTTTCCCTCCTGTCTCAGGATGTTCTGGTCCTGCTCGGACTGCCTGGAGGTTCTCACCTGGGTCTCTCTGTAACCCGGGGTAACGGAGTCCGCGAATAGCCCAGCGGTGACATCACAGAGCTGTGAGGGGGGGGGGGGGGGGGGGGCGTGTTGGCTTGTGGTTTTATGACCAAAGGTTATCTCAGTTATTTACGCCCGTCCTAGTTTCTGTTTCGCTCCGAAAGAAAACTAATGTCTTGCTGAGTTAGTGACTGTATGTAAACGCCGGGCTGCTCTCTGTGGGGGGCTGCTGGTGGAGGCCGCTGTTGCCTCAGGCTGTTTATTCAGGGGTCTGAGTTATTTACAGCCAGGTCATTACAGGACGAGTCATCCTCACACAGAGCGGTTAGTTACCATCAGGCGGCTCTCTGTGGGGCCCTGATGTTGTGGATCTCCTGCTGGCCTTGGCCCAGACCCTTCTTCTATCCCCCCCGTTCAATTACAGTAATCACACGAGTCTTCTGGGGTAAACAGAGCCCTGGTGGAGTTCACCGCTGCTTGCACGTGTTGCACATTCCTGCTGACCGTGCACACTGCCCTCAATGAAACACACATGCACACATGTGCGCCCACTCAAACACGTAAACATGCATGCACGCAAACACACACACGCGCACGCAAGGACATAGACACAAATGCACACACACACACACACACACACACACACACACACACACACACACACGTGTGCGCAGACACACACAAACACACTAACACACAAGCAAATACACATATGGGCAGGCACACACACACACACACACACACACACACACGGCGATCTGCTAGAAGTTGACACCGTGAGCAGTGCTAGTTCTCATCCAAGCAACAAGAGTAAAGAGTAAAATATGAGTTTAATTTACCAAGAAGTACTGGAAACATTCTTTAGAAGAGCAGAGTATGTGTTCAATTTGCTAAAAAGTACTGAAAACAACCTTTAGAAGGGTAAAGTACGGGTTAAATTGACTTAAAAGCACTGGAAACATTCTTCAGAACAGTAAAGTTAGAGCTAAAGGTTCTGAAAAGTAGTGGAATTCTTCAGAAACCGGTCTTGGCTTTATTTAGGGCACATATGCATGAGCTCAGCTATCGCTTGGCCCCAGCGCAGATCCGTGATGCAGTCAGACAGGGTCAAGTGTGGAAGACCATCTGGTACAGTTAAGGTTGCTCTGTTCACTGTAGTAACAGGGAGGGGGACTCCGGATTAAGGAGTAAAGGAGGAAAGAACCTGGTTGACCGCTGCCTGTGAGTCATGGAAAGAGGGGCCTGGGAAAGAGCTGACGGGGCCTCCAGCTGGGGGCCGCTGGTGTGGGCCTCTGTTGGCCGTGGGCCAGCCCCCCCGTCAGAGGTTAAGTAGTGGTACTAGACCCCTCTTCCTGCCCGGAGTGATCACATCTACCACGGTCGGTGGAGGGAGGTCCCGAAGGTCTTGTAATAAAGTAGGTCCAGTAGGTCTTAGTGTCAGAAGGTCTTAGTGTCAGTAGGTCCAGTTGGTTTTGGCATCTACTAGGTCCAGTAGGTCTTAGTGTCAGTAGGTCCAGTAGGTTTTGGGGTCTACAAGGTCCAGAAGGTCTTACTGTCAGTAGGTCCAGTTGGTTTTGGCGTCTACTAGGTCCAGTAGGTTTTGGTGTCAGTAGGTCTAATGGGTTTCGGTGTCAGTAGGTCCAGAAGGTTTTGGTGTTAGTAGGTCCAGAAGGTTTTGGTGTCAGTAGGTCCAGAAGGTTTTGGTGTCAGTAGGTCTAATGGGTTTCGGTGTCAGTAGGTCCAGAAGGTTTTGGTGTCAGTAGGTCCAGAAGGTTTTGGTGTCAGTAGGTCCAGAAAGTTTTGGTGTCAGTAGGTTTTGGTGTCAGTAGGTCTAATAGGTTTTGGTGTCAGTAGGTCTAATAGGTTTTGGTGTCAGTAGGTCTAATAGGTTTTGGTGTCAGTAGGTCTGATAGGTTTTGGTGTCAGTAGGTCTAATAGGTTTTGGTGTCATTAGGTCTAATAGGTTTTGGTGTCAGTAGGTTTCGGTGTCAGTAGGTCTCATAGGTTAACAGCTATTGTGTTACCTCACTCCTTACTTCATCTTTCTCTTTCACTCTAAATTTTTAATGCACACCATTCTACGCCCAGAATGGCGCGGTGAAGCTGTTTCGTTCCCTGTTTCCTGGCGTCCACTTTAACCGATAAACTGCCGTGGCAGATCTGGGGTCCAGGATTTCCGCACTCCATCTGTCTGGTCCGGAGCGACCAGTTAGAACCGCTCGTGTCCCCACTGCTGTAGGCCGTGTTCTGTACCCCTGGGCCGGGGCCAGAGGAAGCCTTCCACACTGACTCACTGTGGGAAACGTGAAAACCATGTAATGGGAACGCTCATGTGTGTGTATCTGTGTGTGTGTGTGTGTGTGTCTGTCCGTGCATGGGTGATTGTGTGTGTGTGTGTGTGTGTGTGTGTGTGTGTGTGTGTGTGTGTGTGTGTGTGTGTGTGTCTTTTCCTGCATGGGTGCATGTCTGTGTGTGTGTGTGTGTGTGTCTTTTCGTGCATGGGTGTGTGGATGTGTGTGTGTGTGTGTGTGTGTGTGGGGGGGAGGAGTGGTTGTTCGACTCTCTGAAAACTCTGCAGAGATCATTACAGCGTTGGACCAGGGATCTGGTTCCACAGCCAAGGGGAATGATGGTACGCTGGAATAGTACTCAGCCGTTTACTAGAAGCAGCAGCCCTCCAGATTTCCACTTCCCTCCGTTCCTCAACACGTTAAATGTCCTTACTCATCGCTTTCCGAGACTTTTGTGTTAGGATGTGGAAACGTTAGGAAGAGGTGTGGGGGGAGAGAGAGGACTTTGTGATGTTTCTTCAGATACTGTGTAATCAAGATGAATTACAATCTATTGAAAAATGACTAGTGTTTGTCCTGGTCCAAGCACTGAAAGTCTGTAAATGTTCTGCATTGCCAAGATTGTGACTTATACTGGGATGAAAATAATCAGCTTTTCCAAGAAGGACAGCTGAGGAGAAAAGGGATCCTTCGACCTCTGTTTGTTGCGCAACTCTCAATGCACTTTGAAATACCCTTCCCGGCCTCAGGGAGTCCTCCTATTGTCCACACACACTCTCGGCCACAGTCCGTGACCACAGCTCCAACTCTATTGTCCGTTTAATGTCATGCAATATAAAGTTTGTAAAGTTTGACAACCCAACTTTGACTTTCAGGTTGAATAAAAGGTCTGAAGTGAGCAGACTATCTGCCCTTACTGTCCTTCTAATAACAATTGGTTTGGTTCTTAACGCTGGGTGTTTTTTTATATACCCTAGCCCTACCCTTAATACTGTATCATCGTGGGACAGTTGAGTGACACCACATGGTGAAGCCACTGAACTCGCGTCGGGTCGTTCAGCCACCTCGCTCGCCTCTCTCTTCAATGCCATTGGTCCTTATTGAGCCTTGTCCTGGATCCTCTCCAAGCTGGGACTACTTTCTAGATCCAGCTGTAAATCCCCACTACACCCAACGAGTGAAACAGCATTCTTATAAGGAGATCCTAATCCCAGTGTATATACTGCCGGCCTGCGACTGGAGAGCACTCGCGGCGTTGCCTGAGCCGTGGCCTAGTGTGTTTACACGGACGCCCTTCTCTGCACCACGGAGAGTGCCAGCGCGCTTTTGCGCGTCCCGCCGACGCTGGCAGGAGCTTGATGGAAAGACATTTACAACTCTTAGAGGTTAAACACCGACAAGTGAGCGTTGCGTTGCCCATCCACAGTCCCCACAGGCGTTTATTGTGAATGGATGCCACGTTAAACTAAGCAACGCGGCCCGTCATCACAATGAGATGATTAAATGGCTGCTTGTTTCTCAAACGGCTGATCCTTAAGGATAGCCGCGTTCGAACAACGTTATTGATGTCGGGCAAAGCTCAGAGCTGCCTTTTATTAAATTAGGAGCCAGCATCTCGGATCGACTGTGAGCAATGTGCCTTCCTTGGAACGCCATCGCGCTGCCTGGACCGGAGCAAGCTGTTGAGTTGAGCTCATTCAAACACGTCCGTCTTCTTAATGGTACCGCAGAGACCCCGGGACATGGCGCCGCTCGGTGGGCCATTAGGGTGCGTGAGAGTTTCAGCCGTGAATCAACTCGATCCAGTGAGCACATTCTGGGACTTCCACCCCGCGCCTTCTTCTGCCTTGAGGATCCCTGGAAGTCGTTTCATGTTTATATCTTTCTGCAGATGCAACGGTTCAGACATACACTGTTATCTTGTCTGGCAAAAGAAAGACTGACCAGTGAACTAAGCCTTGTTTTTATTTCGCTGCTTTTCACCTCAATTCTAAGTTTGGTTTACATGTCCTGTTTGCGCCCTACATTATCAGTCTGGTTTACACCTCCGGTGTGTTTACGCCCTACATTAGCAGTCTGGTTTACACCTCCGGTGTGTTTACGCCCTACATTATCAGTCTGGTTTACACCTCCGGTGTGTTTACGCCCTACATTATCAGTCTGGTTTACACCTCCTGTGTGTTCACGCCCTACATTATCAGTCTGGTTTACACCTCCTGTTCGTTCACGCCCTACATTATCAGTCTGGTTAAAATCTAATGTCTGCATCTTTCCAGTCCAGACTCCAGTCCCATCATTCTATATGTAATTTACGTACCAGCCATACCAGTGTAAACTAGCATAAAATAACATACAGAACACAGAACATACATCACACAAACACATAAGAGGGACATATATTTGAATTCTCCATTTATGTCATCATCAACACATCTCAGTCCCAATGTGTTGGTCACACTGTGCAGTAGGAATACTTTAAACCCTACATGAATAAGCTAGATGGCACAGCTTTAACAAGGACATACCGAAGTATTATCTCCGTACGCGAGACATTATGCAACGGTAATTAGCTCATCTCTGTCTGCAGCACACCTGTTGAGACCCTTCAGAGCCTGTTTATAGCCTTTTCTGTTGTATCCTCCATTTTATCATCCATTTGCCTTTGTAGAGATAATGAGCCACAACATATGTCCCATTAGGCTGCAATAGGCTGAAACCCTACAGTTTGATGTTAAACATCTGTGGTCTTGACACCGGCAGATTGTTTCCTGTAGGGGGTGCTCCTGAGCATATACAGGCACTATTCCTGTTTAAGAAATATATAACTGTGTCGTTTCAAAGGTGGTTTACAGTAGTTCAAAGGCTGTCTTTAACATTATCTCTCTCCAGGGATTCGGAGGAGAATACTAATGCAAGTGTTTGACTATCGACTAGATTAAAGACGGTTAAATTAGATGATAGGCGGTCTCCTTCTGTCTTTAATTGAAAACCTTTATTGATCCTCTGTTTCAGGGACACAGAGGCCATCCGGGGGTGCCTGGGCTGCCAGCCGAACCGGTAAGTACTCTTTGCATTCCCTTACCTTTAGCATGCGTGGTATAGCCACGCACTGCAGTATTCAAACGCTGTTTCCCTCCCCGGCTAAGTCATGGGATGCTGCTACTGGTTCATTAAAACAGTCATGCAGAGGAATAAATCACATGTAACAGCAAAATGACTACCATTCAAAGAGTAAAATTATAATAAAAATAGGTAGGAATCTTGAATAAAAGTATGTTACGGTAAGACAATAATTGCAGTGCAAACGTATGATCTCCGTTTTATGATGATCAAAAGCCACAGCAGACAGGAACAGGAAGGTTCTGAGCCCTGGTTTAACTCATAAAGTGTTGAGGCGGACCTTGCATGTTCTGGGGGGCTGAACTAGATCCATGGTGCCTACAAACTCAAAGCCACGTGACGATGCTGGGTTGGAAACCTGGGAACGGGGAGCAGGTCCCTGACCACCTGAGATATTATAATGAGCATCTAAAGTCCTCAAATGTGTAGAATGCATAGGGGGACAATGGGGTCCCCAGCTCAGATCCTGTGTGTGTGTGGAGTTGACATGATCCCCTCGTTGTTAAACGACTTAACTAAGTCACATGACTAATAAAGTCACGTGACCACTAACCACTTTCCCACGACGTGGCGATGTGGCGCCATCTATTCCCCCTGCGTGTCAGCCACATGCCTGTGTGGACACACAAAGGCACTTATCTCCGCCTCATTGTTCAGCCCAGGCCTTTCACCCACCAATCCTAGGAGAGGAAGAGCAGGTCAGAATCAGAGAGTGGGAGGAGGCAAAGGACAAGGAAGGGAAGAAGAAAGAGAAGAAGATTAGATGAAGAGGAAGAAGGCAAGGCAACTTATAAAGTGCTTTTCATACACGAGGCAGACTCAAAGTGAGAAGAGGAAGAGGAAGAGATGAAGAAGAGGAGATGATGAAGAAGAAGAAGAAGCAGAAGAGGGGGGAGAGGAGAGGAGAGTAGGAGAGGAGAGGAGAGGAGAGTAGGAGAGGAGAGGAGAGTAGGAGAGGAGAGTAGGAGAGGAGAAGACACGTGTCCAACGCTAAAGATGTTTGCTGATGAAAACACGATAGCTCAGCACATTGTAGCTCAGTGGTGGCGGTGTGTGTGTGTACATGTGTGTGTGTGTGTGTGTGTGTGTGTGTGTGTGTGTGTGTGTGTGTGTGTGCCTGTGGGGGGGGGGGGGGG
>JAOPUD010000009.1:21558968-21573828 GCA_027122715.1 Trisopterus minutus
AGGGGGGGGGACGCTGCAGCCTGTGGGGCCCGCAGGGGCCTCATTGCATTCAGAGGGTTGTTGCTATAAACAGGCGGGCACTCACTGGGTGCTCACTGTGGGTTCTCTTAATGGGGCGGCCGTGCTGCTGGGCGCAGCTCTTATCCGCCAGATTACTCTCCCAGTAAGGACGCAGTCGGCAAAAGCAATTTTGGGTCGCGGAGTTGCACCCGTAAGGCAATAAAAAGTATATTATAGCAATTGGACATAGATTAAAAAACAAACCGTTACACTGTGATCGTCACTAAAGCTCCCAGTAAAGAAGCAGTAGGTTTCATTTTGTCTTCTCTTGTGTTCCTACAGGGACTGCAGGGGCCCAAGGTAAGAGCTCGATCTCCTGGCTTTATTGTCTGCGGCAGAGGGCCCGGGCGGGGCCCCTCACAGCCACACATTAGCTCATGGATCATGTTGTTGTTAAAGGATAGAGCTTCACACTGCTTAAAGCCTAACGTGAGCGTGTTTACTCCTTACAGGGACCGCCGGGCCCCCGAGGACCCCCAGGGTCACCCGTAAGTCCAGCCTGTGAAGTTTTGTACCGTTGTTTTTAGTAGGAACCTGGATAGTTGATCTGGTGTTAATCAGTGTGTTCTTTCTCTCTCTCGGCACTGCAGGGACTTCCCAGCATGTCTGCCTCATTGGTGAGAACGTTTAGCGTTTTTTGTTTTGCCGTTATTTCATATTTTTGATCCGCAAGGTATTGCACAAGGAACTTATTAAATACACTTATTTATCTTCTAAACGTCATAAAAACAGGAGAGTTAAAGCAGCTGACTAGAACATAGCAGGAACATCTGATACTAGGTCAGCGGATTTAACAGAGCGATATAATCATTTTAAGAAATTATTTTTAATTAGGATTAAATTGTGTAATTATAAAAAAAATATGTGTGCCTCACTTCCTGTCTCTGGATCTCCTCTGGTAGAAACAGGAAGCTCTGGACGCGGCCTTCGAGGCCATCCTGGACTCCCACGTTGTCCTGAGGTCAGAGGTGAGGGACAGGTCCTATTGGTTCACTTGATAGAACCCAGAATTATGCTCACTCCTAATATGGGCCCTGAAAATGCTGTTCAGCAGACATACATACACTGCAGGAAACAAGGACTTGGGATGGGGTGAGGAGCGGTTTGACGTCATGTAAACATTCATTAATGTACGTCAGTGGCCCGGGAGGTACAGAGGATTGCCTTGTAACCAGAAGGTCGCCAGTTCAATCCCCAGTTCCTCCTAGCTGAGTGCTGAGGTGTCCCTGGGCAAGGCACACCCCGGCTGCTCCTGACGAGCTGGCTGTTGCCTTGCGTGGTGGTTGACACCTCCGATGGTGTGTGAATGTGTGCGCGAATAGGTGAACGTCAATGTCGTTTATGTACTCATCTCAACTCATCAGACATGATGAGGGTTTGCTATGGGATCCCCACCACTCACGGTCCCCATGTGTCCCACACAGAGCTACCAGCACATGGACATGCCCATGCTGGACCAGGGAACCGCTGTGTTCCAGACCCTGCAGCACCTCAGCTCCCTGATCCAGAGCCTGAAGCACCCTCTGGGGAACCGGGACACCCCGGCCCGCATCTGCCGGGACCTCCAGGACTGTGAACAACGGATGCATGATGGTGACGATGTCCACGGCGCCCGTACACACACACAGCCGCACACACACAGCCGCACACACACACAGCCGTACACACACAGCCGTACACACACAAAGCTGCACACACACAGCTGTACACACACAGCCGTACACACACAACCGCACACACACACAGCCGCACACACACAGCCGTACACCCACAGCCGCTCACACACATACGCACACAGCCGCACACACACATACACACAGCCATACACACAGCCCTGGTCATCGTGGTTAACCCTTGAGGTGTTACACACAGCTCTGGTCATGGTGGTTAACTTGAGGTGTTCTGTGTGGCCCTACAGGCGTGTACTGGATCGACCCCAACCTGGGCTGCTCCGCCGACACCATAGAAGTGACGTGTAACTTCAGCGCTGGAGGACAGACCTGCCTGAAGCCCGTCTCTGTCTCCAAGGTACGGCCGCTGTCTCTCCTGCTCTCTGCCACTAAACGACTGAAAGCGATAACCGGGCGCCGGGAGAAAAAACTAAACCGACAAAAACAACTTAAGATGCTTTCACGGGGGGGAGATTTAACGTGTTTTGGAGTTAAGCATGTTAAAAAGGGCGGTATTGATACAGTTTGACTTGCCGTGAAAGGCGAACGCGACGCGTTAATGAGCTTACATTCGTTTGATGTCACCCGTCTCAGGCGGGGTAATCAGAGGTGTTGTATCCGTCAGACGACTGTTTGATCCTCGCTGAGTCCTCCCAAGTTGCACTGTGTACACAAGCGCTGCAAACACGACTTACTGCAGCTGACACCGTTCACACTTTAATCATATCAATCCCTTTTCCTCTTCATCGTAGCTTTCACTGATGTGTGGTGTAGCAGTCTTTAATCATGTAAATAAACGTCATCTTTTTCTCCTTTGGGGAATGGGGGCGACTAAATCTAAATCTGTGTCTTTTGATCAGCCATCAAGGGGACGGGTTAATGTGAGCCAGTGGCCAGAAGGAGCACACGTGATTAAACACCAGTGTTTAATCCCAGTGGAGTGGGTTGACTGGTAACCGGAGGTTGCTAGTCCGATCCTCGACTCCTTCGATCCTAGCTCCTAGACACCTGTCGTGGTGTCCCTGAGCAAGACACCTCACCCTGACTGCTCAAAATCCCTTAAGTGTCAATGTTTTGCGCCCCTAGCTGGAGATGGGCGTGGGACGCATCCAGATGAACTTCCTCCACCTCCTGAGCTCCGAGGCCATGCAGCACCTCACCATCCACTGTCTGAACACGCCCGTGTGGGCCACCGGCCCCTCCCTGCAGCCCTCGCGCCGCGCCGTCAGCTTCAAGGCCTGGAGCGGAGACCGCATACAGGCCGGAGACGTGCTGGAGCCCACCGTGATCAAGGACGACTGCTGGGTATGAAGACAAGACGCTTCACTCCCTGGGGGGGGGGGCGGCATGTGGCTCAGGAAGTAGAGCGGGGTTGGCTGGTAACCGGAAGGTTGCTAGTTCGATCCCCGGCTCCTACTAGCTAGAGTGTCGAAGTGTCCCTGAGCAAGGCACCATGACCTCACCCTGACTGCTCCCACCGAGCTGGCTGGCGACCTTGCATGGTTGACACCGCCGTTTGTGTGTGAATGTGTGTATGAATGAATGTTAGGCAATATTGTGAAGCGCTTTGTGTGGCCACTGGTTAGAAAAGCGCTGTATGAAAAGCAATCCACTTTACTCTATGGCACGAATCCATAAGACACTAGCTCTGTGGTACAAATCCATATTACATACGATACTTTTACCATGGTGCGTTGCTGTGACCAGCCAAGGTCGCCATCTGAGACGAATCACATACATTTGATCTCATCGTGATATTGGGTGACATCAGATACATCACACACAGCGTGTGATGTATAATCACCCGCCTTTCACGGCAATGAGGCCAATAACGTTGTCTTCTTCTTACAGATCAAAGACGGCCACTGGCACCAGACCCAGTTCGTGTTCCAGACCCAGGACCCCAACCTACTCCCCATCGTGGCCGTGGACAACCTGCCTGCTGCGGACAGCGGCTCCCGCTT
The DNA here is from genome assembly GCA_027122715.1 of Trisopterus minutus. Taxonomy (NCBI): domain Eukaryota; kingdom Metazoa; phylum Chordata; class Actinopteri; order Gadiformes; family Gadidae; genus Trisopterus; species Trisopterus minutus. The sequence goes on from JAOPUD010000009.1 coordinate 21,562,663, forward strand.
CCACCTGGAGGTGGGCCCCGTGTGCTTCCTGTGAGGCAGGAAGTCGCGCGAGCCACGGACCTCCCCCTAACCTCGGACTGCAGAGGCAGCCGAAGGAGCCACTAGGGAGGACAGAACCGACCAATGAAAAGGCAGAGCTATCTCGTGACGCCTGGCACTAAAAATCCACCGATGGAAAAACTAAAGAATAAGCTTCTCCCGTTCAGAGACTTCTTTACAAGACCTGGACCGGACCCTTCTCCGCGGACGGAAGGGAGGAAAAATGACAAATATGGAAGATCTCCAACGATCTCTAATGGACCACGTTGTAACATATTCGCTTCACGATCTCATTGTTTTCAAATGTTTAATCTTAAAACGTCCAGAAGGAGATCGATGCAGATCTACTGAACTTGGTTTCATCTGCAAGGTTCTTGTATTTTTTACGTTACATCAATAAGTACTATTTATACGTGTATATGTACTGTATATTTTAATATAAAGTGCAATAGCTATCGCTCCACAACTTTGCATAACAATTCAGGGCACTAGGTGATCACTCATCCAGGAACGCAGCGAGCCACAGATGGGACCGTAACCAGGGGGCTCATCACACACAACCCCTGCTGTGTGGACGGTGTCAAGACGCTACCTCTGTTCTCCCTACCAAACCATAAAGACGACTTGGGCCATTCTTCTGGGGGAGGAGGAGGAGGAGGAGGAGGAGGAGGAGGAGACATCTGGTGCTACACAACACTGCCATGCCGAGCGCCCAAGTCTGCGCCTCTTCTGAACTCTAAACAAAAGGGAACTTTGTACTGTAGGAGTGGTGCCCGACTTCAGCGAGGCCAACTCTCAAGCATGCAGCTTCAAGAGCAAAACAACAATCATTGTGGGTCTTGACACCGTGTTACATTCTGTTCAAATGTACATAAATAATGCAACTGTACAATGCAGGTGGATGCTATTTAAGTGTTATTTAAATCCCCCTTGGGCTTTTGTTCATTCAGCGAGTCAGGCATTGACTGTATTGTTTGGTGAGTCTACGTGTCTTTCTAATTAAACTGAGCGGTCCCAACACCACACAGGAGCATAATGCCCGTGAATTTTTACTACCAGGGATAAACTGAAATCCACCAGGCGCACGCCTCATGTTTCCAACACTAAACAACACAACCGTGGGCCGTGATTCACCAGGAGGAGATGAGTCACACTCAGTAAATCAGATGAAAACAGCTGAAGTACACAAGCAGACGAGCAGGGTTTTCAAGGGAAGGGGACGTTTATTGCGATAGTTCTACCACTAGATGATTGAGGTACGGAGTTAGCGTCGACTGTAATGTCAGAAGTTCATTTTTGTCAGCGTGTTCGACTAACCGTTCGAGAGAGGGAAATGTCAGAACCAAACAAAATAACCGCTGCAGTCACGTACCCGGCTACACCTTCTCCCAGCGTAGCGTCAGAGGAAAAACAACTCCGGCTTATATAACTGAAGGAAAGAAGCGAGAACACAGATGTTTCCAGCAGTGTGTGTATTATTGATACAGGAGTTGTGTAACAACGTGCGTCAGGGGCTATCGGGGGCACATGGCGTGTCTCCCCCCGTCCACCGGCAGGTTGACCCCCGTGATGAAGCTGGCCGAGTCCGACGCCAGGAAGGCGATGGCCTGGGCCACCTCGTCCACCTCCCCCGGCCGGCCCAGGGCGTGGGTCTCCTTGCACTTCTCCAGGAACTGGGGGGGGAGGAGGTACAAGATGGACGCAGTGAGGACCCGAACACAAGCCCCACATCACACACTCATTCATTGAGATCTTCAATAAATATCTTGGTGGATTTTTTTTTTACATTCTAGTCACCCGTGCCAAAACACGCCCTGACATGTCTGGTGTCTTGTGGGGACTGGGTCATGTGTTACCTTGGCGTACTGTTGCGTGTCCATTCCGGCTCGTTTATGTACTTCTGTGACAATGACACCCGGGCTGAGGGGATGAAGGCAATGAATATCAAGTAAATTCCATTTCTTTGTGTTAAAATAACCATTCCAGGGGGGTTATCCCGCCTCAATGGAAAAAAAGGGTGAATACCTGACTCTGCTAGTCTTGGAAATAACATGGAAATATTTATATTCCCTTACCAAACTGAGTTTACTCTGACTTGCTTTGGGGCCAGTTCTGAAAGAAAACAGAGAACCATTTCATTTCCTTCCTGAAGTGCTGCTTGTGTTGTACTAAAAAAATCCTTCCAACAGAACGGCCACTCACCAAGAGCTACACAGCTCGTAAATTGGTCAATGGCCGCCTTCGACATGCAGTAGGGGAGGACGTCAGGGAACTACAGCGCGAACACAACCATAACAATTAGATTGAAAAATTGGCATTCAATAAAATACTTATTTGGGTAAAATGTTTCAGCAACACTACTTTTGGGTCTGGGCTTGGTGCCACGCTGAAATATAGTATTGTAAAAATAAGGTGCTGGCCCAATGCACAGCCTAATAACCATAACTAAAGGCACGCATTCCAAGAAATCCAATATGTATATAGACAGGCTATTTTTAAAGCAAACGTTTTCGCTGCAAGATGAAAAGCTTATCTAGTGACTGAATAAGTCCACACATTACCCTGTGTGTACGTCAGATACTACCAAGGTGAGGAGATGGATGGTGTGTTCATATGGTGGATGAATTGAGTTTAAGAATTGGCCTCTGTGAGTCGATAGCAAACACTAGGACTACCCACGGATCTCTGGCCTGTGATGCTGGACACGTTGACGATGGACCCCTTGGCCTTGATGAGGTGGGGCACGCAGAGCTGGGTCAGATGGTACACAGACCTGAACCACGAGAACAGAGACACCATCACATGGATAGGTCATTTACTACACGGGCAGAGAACATCACACGCACTACGGTGTTACGATGTCACGCTTGGTTTGTTAACAGTCGGAGGCGGAAGGTCGGAATGGGAAAAGCGTCATTCTCACACTTAACAATAATAATACAAATGTATTATTATAATTATAGATACATTTAAATGATCAAACAAAACTTTAGACAGTAAGTAAACCGACTATACATTGCAGTCTGTCATCGTAAGAGATACAATAGTTCAATACTTCAATAGTGCCGTAAGTAATTAGTCGTTAGAATGATAGATGCTGTGTCTGTATATACTCGATATCGGGTGATAGCCTACTGGAAGGAAAAAAATGGTATGGGAAAATCTCTTATGGAACACACACACACACACACACACAAACACACACACACACAGTATGGAAACTAGCCCAGTGTACTGATCCCACCTGACGTTGACGTTCATCACTTTGTCATACTGGGCCAGGTCGGCCGTCTCGATGCTCCCCATCGCCAGGATGCCGGCGCTGTTCACCAGCACGTCCAGACGGCCGAAGTGGTCGATGGTCTTCTCCACGGCCTTCTGGACGCACTCTTCGTCGGTCAGATCTCCAGGGACCAGCAGCGGCTATGGGAATCGGACACACACACAGTGTGTCATGACTGAAGGGGACATCTTATGCGGGTGTGCATAACATGTTCATAACATATTCCTAACATGTTCATGACACACGTGTCATCATGACTCATGAGTGACACGTGACTGAAGGAAACAAGTCGTGTTAAGGAAAACATGTGTATAACCTGTGCTATTCATTCATGACACACATGTCACAACTGAAGGAAACATGTGATGCACATATGCGCATGAAAACTACGGTTATTCAACTTGAATCGCCAATATTTGCCATTTCTCATCGCACCACTCCGCAACACACTTCTCAACACACTAGGCTTACGCAACACATGTGGGCCACATGCCAATGCAGTCAGTTCCACCATTCGGCCATGGTTTATGGAGATATTGACAGAAATACTGTGACTTATGGAGGACAGTACCTCGGCTGCCCCACAGTCAGTGCACTGTTTGGCCACTTTGGAGAGGTTGTCCACGTCGCGACCGTTCAGCGCCAGCAGGGCCCCGAACCGGGCGAACAGCAGGCTGGTCCCGGCGCCGATTCCCGAGCTGGCCCCGGTGATCAGAGCCACCTTCCCCTTCAGACTGGACATCTGGGACAGACCCGAGTTTAGGATTTAAATGACAGCTGTCACTCAGTCATGACTCAGATGACAGAGGGTCATAAGTAAACGGGCTGATATTATTAATGCACTTAATCAAAACCTAAATGCAGTGGTTTACCTGGGATGCCTCGTTAGATGCCATTGTTTCGTAAAGTTTTACACCCGACTCTGAAAACCGATTCAAGAAAAACACCGGCGCACGTCCCACACTGATGACGCGCGGTGACGTCCCAGAGCGCCATTTGTAGTTCTATGACTGCATGTGACCCAAGGTTCGAGGTTTTTTTTTTTTTTATAAAGGAACGGCAGAATATTAAACGCATTAGACGTTATTTTATGCAAAGTAATGTGTATATTAAAAAAAGAAGCGAATTTATTCCAAAATAAAAAAGAATGAACAATGACTTTGACAGATCACACATGAAGAGGAGTAAAGAAGATGCGGTCCATCATCCAGCGAAAGGGTTGGCGTGGATGGTGACGTCCTTCACTCGGGTTTCAGTCAGAGGCCGGAACGTCTTTTCGTTGACAGGAAGTTTCTCCAGTTCATCCAGTGTCTCCAAACCATCAATGATCCTTGGAATTTGGAATCAGAGAACATGGATCTCACATCTTGGAATATAAATAAGAATTGAGGTTCTCATTGCGTTTGTAAATGTATAAGGATCTATTTCAGTCAGTGTGCTGTTCTGTGATGAAATGGTGTGCTGTATAATGTTTGTATTGTATTAGGGCTAGGCGATATGGAAAAATGTACTAGCACGATAATAATAAGGAATTTACACAACAAATAAATATCACGATATGCTTATGAATTCAGAATACCATGATATCAGTCAATAGCAGTCAAGTCTTAAATTGAAGAATATGGACACTAAAGTATGCATCAAAACTTAAAGCCAGTTTTCCTTTCTCTGAAAAATAATAATGAATGACTGCCAAGTCCTTTACTGTACAATAAACCTCAATCCTTGAGTCAGAAACACAGAGGTGCAGACAAAGCCCTAAGCTCCTGGCTAAGCACCAGCTCCGATGACTCGAGCACCTCCAGACTTAGTGGAGTCACCTATAGGTGCTTAGCAAAACGCGCTGGTGCTGAAGGTTGCCAGACATAAGGGGCATGAAGAAAGACTAGAGACCAGACTTTACATTCCCCATGAAAGCCATGGTGGGCGAGTTAAGATTGTTTGCTATTTTGACATTGAGCAGATGCTTTTTTCCAGAGCGACTTATTTGCTATGTATGTAGAAAATACACCACTATTTTTAATACAAATTACAGTTATGCACTTACTGCCGTTGCACCCACATTCTTCCTCTGGGATAATTAATAACTATATAATCTTTGAATTTGTCAGATATAAAATTGTATTTTGGTTAGAGATCTCCAAACCATTTGATTTTGAATTATAAAAACAAAATCCAGAAAAAAAGGAAGAAAAAACAGTATTTATAATACTGTAAGAATTAGACACCAGACACACATGTACTCTCACCCTTCACACTCAAACTTTTCCTTACTTTCCAAACACGGTGTACTTCATGTCCAGATGAGGCTGCTTGGCGTACGTGAGGAAGAACTGGGAGCCGTTGGTGTCGGGGCCGTTGTTTGCCATGGAGACCACTCCTCTGACGTTATGCTGGCAGGCAGGACAGAACACATGGCTACTCGTCAGCGAGGAGCATGTTACTGCCCAGGGAGGAGACCGGCTATAACATGTGTGCAAACTACCAACTTCTCATGTTAATATAATAATATATCATACTCACACTGGGATAAGATTAAGGCTAAACAATTATATGACAGCTGGTTAATTAAATGGGAGATACTTACTTTTAAATGTTCGCTAAACTCGTCTTCGAATTTGCGTCCCCATATACTCGTTCCCCCTTTACCAGTGCCTACAGGGGGTCAAGGAGAAGGGCAAACATTTTAAATGAAGGCCAACACAAGGAATGAAACCAAGGAATGATTGAGCAAACGGTAATCTTCAGAGCCGTACCGATTGGGTCTCCAGTCTGCACCATGAAGCCCTTGATGTTGCGGTGGAAGATGCAGCCATTGTAGAATCCACTGGCAGACAAGGCCAGGAAGTTCTGTACATCCAAACACAAAGGCAAAGCTTACAACACAGTTTGTGTAGTCTGCCAGAGATCCTTGATGAAAACTGAATACAATCTGATAACATTAAATAAATTATCCTAATCCATATTGTCTATGTCTATTTATTTAGTGTACCAATACATATAACTTCGAACAGCAAACCAAGAACTATATATTATTTTCCAAATTGTGCTTCCAACAGTCTTCTGTATCCCCAGTAACAGTACTATTCGACCTCTCTGGGAAAGCTGCTACATAACTACTGCACTACATAACGGCTATAGTGACACTATATATACACAAAAGAGAGCAAAAGGTTCAAATATGTCCCGTTTTGGCAGAGGACTGCAGCGGAAAATGAACACAGCAGACGACTTCTTTCAACTCACCTCACAGGATTTGGGCGCTCGTTCGCAGAACAGCTCTATCTTTATATCTCCGAGATCGGTGTGGAGGGTTACAGCCTGAAATGGTCAGAGCATGAACAGTTACTGCCTGAAACAGTAAACTCATTCAGTGGAGAGACACAGCCGGAAACAGTCACAACATTAAGTGTTACACCCTGAAACAGGCACAACATTAAGAGTTACAGCCTGAAACAGGCACAACATTAAGAGTTACAGCCTGAAACAGACACAACATTAAGAGTTACAGCATGAAACAGGCACAACATTAAGAAATACTGCATGAAACAGGCACAACAGTAAGAGATACTGCATGAAACAGGCACAACAGTAAGAGATACTGCATGAAACAGGCACAACATTAAGAGAGGCCTTCTGAATCAGTCACAACATTAAGAGTTACAGCCTGAAACAGTCACAACAGTAAGATATACTGCCTGAAAACAGTCACACCATTAAGAGAGCCAGCCTAAAACAGTCACAACATGAAGAGTTACAGCCTGAAACAGTCACAACATTAAGAGTTACAGCCTGAAACAGGCACAACAGTAAGAGATACTGCATGAAACAGGCACAACAGTAAGATATACTGCATGAAACAGGCACAACAGTAAGAGATACTGCATGAAACTTTCACAACATTAAGGGAGCCATTCTGAAACAGTCACAACATTAAGAAAGCCATTCTGAAACAGTCACAACGTTAAGAGATGCCACAACTTTTAGATTAGTGACGTTTGAATAACAGTTTTTGATGATATTAACTCCGATATTGCAAATGATCGAATGAGCAAAACATACGAAACAAGGTTTTCAAATATTAAGTTAGAGGAACAATGTATAAAGAATAACAGCGAGATAATAGAACATCACCATCTTCAAACGGCGCTTGAACGTGTGCGTCGCGGAGCCAGGTCCGTCCAGACCCCGCAGACGGAGGCGACCAGTTCCGCCCAACAGCCCAAATACTCTGGTGCACTATACTATGTACGCAGAGGTACAATGTAATACTATGTTAAACCCGAGTACAAAACAAGAATTTGTTTTTTATGTATTTCAGATAAATATATTAATGTCGATAAAATATTGTAATATCTAAATGTGGCGCATAATTGTATAATTACGTGCAATAAAATATTATGTATTTTTCAGAATCACGGAACAGCACAGAGCACTGAAGTAATTATGACTTCAGGCAAATTCGGGCTTCATAGGCTATTCTAGAAAGAAAGAAAAAGAAAAACGATATTAAGATAGACTACTAGATCAATACTAGAAAGCAATAAATATGTTACAGGGTAACAATGCAACTGACCAAATAAACAAAATCATATCATAAAACTAAATCAAAAAAACAATTATTTATAGGGTCTCCATATCCTCAGGTGGAAGTTTTTCGAGCTGATTCGACCGGTCCTCATTACTGTACGCCCCGGGGAGCCTGAAGCCACAGACTCCTTTCACCCCATCCCCATTGATGTTAATCTGCCCGACAGCTCGACTTCTTCACTCCCTTAACTTAACAGTGTGAGACAACAGAGGCACTATCGTTGCAACCGTAGCGCCATCCTGGTAGCAAATTATCACCCGACACATGGGGGTATAGTGGAGATTGTTTATTTTGTTTTTGTAACATTGAAATGAGACATAAATTCAGACATACAACTCACTCTCCTGTCATCCGAGTTGGCTAAACAAAACATCGTTCCACTCCTTTTTCATAATCAAAAGTGGTTGTTTTTTGGCAAACAAAAGCCTACAAAAATTACATCTGGAAAGTATGATAAATGTGGTGGGAAACATTTTCAACAATGCTAGACATAATCATGAGTAAGATGTATATGATAAATGGTTTGAAAGGGCAGGGGAAACACTCACAGACATTGTGCTGAACGCAGAGGAGAGCCCTCTTCACAAGTCTCAATTAATACTTTTTTCCACAATGACATCATTAAAAAAGGATTATTTAGCTATATTAGTGTTCTCCTTTCTCCAAAATAGCATTCAATGTTTAAAATCAGTTACAAGCAAAATAAGGAAAGCGGCAAGATTGTTAACTATATTCCTGAGATTTCTTTTGATGTACTCCAATAAAACTGATACTAGTAGCTGTCGTAACTGAAGAAACAAAGTCAAAGAGGACTTTAAAACATCACAGATGTGAGCAGACTCCGATCCTAAAGTCATCAAAACAAGATATGGCTCCCATTTCCTACTTATACTGTAACAAAATCCCCAAACAGAAACCACAATGCCTCTATGCAACACCATGGAAGACAAACCACAGAACCATAAAGAGAATTCCTAACTCCGTGAAGCTTTCCTACGCCGGCCAGCTTGGACTTTTCTTACTGTTAACCTCAGTGTACAAGCTTTGGCTAAGACAAGACCTTTCTTGATTTGTGTTCCTTGTTTGCACTATTAATGCAAGATAGGATTATGATTGTCTTATTCACTGAGGCTTATTGACAAGTTTGGTATTCTTTCATAAATGCCCCGACTTGTGACCTTTCAAAAATTGATTTTTCAAAAAGTTGCCAGTTTATTCAATACGTATGACAATAAACGATTTCTTACAAACAGATGTCTGACCAGATCCTTGTGTCTTGATAGCGATCCTGGCAGGGAGTTATTGCAACATTAATTGCTCGGATGGCATTGGATATCTGACCTCCGAAAAAAATCTCACACACACACATTGTCAGCCCAACAAAGCATTCAAAACACTGGTCACATCTTTGCTCATTTTCAAAAACGCGAAACAGAACACCCATTAAAACATTAAAAACACATCACTTTCTACCTTCAGACTTCTCTTTTTTTAATAAAGGCAATATTGCACATTTGTGTAAAGTGTGAATTGTTTTTGCAAAACAAACATTTCCATAGCTAAATTTCAGCCATTCATATGCATTACATGACAGCTCTGCAAGTTGTCTTTTATTGCCACAGGGAGAACACAATTTGGGGTGCATTTCTTTCAGCAAGAGAACACAACTCTCCTATGCATGTCCTTCTGTTAATTCCAATGTGATGCCAATGCAGCATGGGGCCATATCTATTAGTATCATGCATGTCGACAAGACCTGCAGCTAGAAATGACACATCATTTTAAAGGAAGAGGAATCAAACATAAACATTATATGCATCAGTTTGAGTATTAAATATGTTGGCGTGCCAAATGCTCTGAAATGATCTCACTAGTTTATGAGAAAGCCTCAGGCCCATGTTAGCATATACCACAGAATAACTTACTTATTGAATTAACGATTATTGCAATTTTCATTTCACCACCGACTTTCATTGCACTTGTCATGCGTTTATAATACTGGTTTCATAAATAACTCAATTTGCCATATATAATATTTTTCCCGATTCAGGATTTCGTTAGCAGGTGAAAATAAGTATTAATAAATCAGAGCGACAGATCAGATTAAAGTAAAATTAGGAAGAAAATGCTGTGATTGTAATAACAAAAAACAAATTCCATGTCAAAAACGACGAAAGCCATTCTAGAAGAGTATAGTGTAAGGCAAATGCATACAATAGAAATCGGTTTGTTCTGGGAGTGACTTAGTTTAACCTCTACCTCCCCACTGGCCGTCAAACCAGCGACTGATCAAGTGCTCAATCTGCCTGGAAACTGTCTGTAACTGTCTGAAACGTTCTGTAGGAATGTGCTTTTGTCATATAAACTCATTGAAATAAAACATAAAATAATATCTTTAAACAGAGACGTGACTATTGAGAGTATTATTGCATTACATATACAAGTGACAACTGTTTGCTTGAAACGCGACATGACGTTTTCCTCCCGTGTAAACAAACCCACGAAGCAGAAGAGCGACCTTGTTTACGGGCGGCGGGGGAGAGCATGTCCGTTCTACAGCCGCTGATGTCCTCCGACATTGCACTCCTGAAGTTCTGCTTAACTCAGTCAATTCAAGAGAACATTCACCCGATGAGAAGAAATATCTCCGTTCCATTCGATCTCAAAACATCATATGGTGTGATGACCATACATTGTGTAATTGACCACATGCTAATACAATGAATTAAGCGCATCAAATGCGAGAAGTACTTTTATACTTGTTTTATACGGACTGGCGACAGATCTGTAATAGCTTCTGAATGGCTTCAATTTCAATGGTAGAAGTCAGAGCCTCACGCTTCGTGGCGCGTGTCTGACTGGATGGATACTTGGCTCGTCTTTTTCCTCTATACGTTATACGTGGAAACGCACACAAACAGAACCGCAATTCTGTTGACATCAGCAGCCCACAAAAAAAAGTTTCAGTTTAAAATCCCACGTGCAACCACCCACACAGACAGACACGTGCGGCCTCCATTCAACGCATTAAAAAAATAAACACGCCTTAAAAGAAAGCAATAAAACGTAGTATGGCCATGCGAAGAAGACATCTCTCCCTTCAGGAGAAAGGGGGGAGGGGGGTCTGTCGGGGGGGTCCGCACAAGGCCGGAGTCAGACGGGTCTGCTGAGGGGCAACACACACACACACACACACACTGACACACACACACACACACACACACACACACACACACACACACACACACACACA
>JAOPUD010000009.1:21625657-21638277 GCA_027122715.1 Trisopterus minutus
GGGGAGCGGAGGGAGGAGCAGGGGGGGGAGCGGGAGGGGAGTGCGGCGGCAGCAGCCTTTGTTCTCTGACACCAGCTTTGTGCTTCGGAACGCAGGAACGCAGCGTTTGATCTGGGAAAGTGGTTTGGCGAGCGGCGACGATCACGTGACCCTCGCTCGGTGACACGTGTTGTACATGGGGTCCACGCCGCTCCGTCACCACCGCCCGTCATCAGCACTCACCGTCACCCCCACCCCGTTGTCACCACTACCCCGTCATCACCACCACCCCGTCATCACCACCGCCCCATCATCACCACCAGCCCATCATCACCCCACCCCGTCATCACCACCGCCCCATCACCACCACCAGCCCATCATCACCCCACCCCGTCATCACCCCACCCCGTCATCACCACCACCCCGTCATCACCACCACCCCGTCATCACCACCACCCCGTCATCACCCCACCCCGTCATCACCACCACCCCATCATCACCCCACCCTGTCATCACCACCACCCCGTCATCACCACCACCCCGTCATCACCACCAACCCGTCGTCACCACCACCCCGCGTGCGTGCGTGCGTGCGTGCGTGCGTGCGTGTGTGTGTGTGTGCGTGTGCGTATATGCATGTGTGCCTGTGCGTGCGTGCGTGCGCCTGTGTTTTCCCGATCACAGAGGATCTCTGCATTCCGTAATCTTAGCGGCAGAAGAACATACCAGGAGCTCGATAAATAACATTAATACATACAAACTGCTGCGCAGACAAAGGGAATCAGAAGCCTGCGTGTTCGGGTTCCCAAGCAGGATTCCAGATGCCTCAAAAAAAACCTGTGAGGTGAAAATATCTCCCAGGCCTAGACTTCACAGATACGCAGTCTGGCAGCATTGGAAGTCAGTGTGATACGCCGTCACTGTGAGGGAGAGGCAGAGAGAGAGAGAGACTGCGTGTAAGAAGACGTGGCGATAAAGGTCCTTTGTAGCAGGCACACAATGGGAATACCAGACAGTTCTGGGATACGCCCGTCCACCATGTGTGATGTTCCGGGTTTGGGATGGCATTATCAGCCGCACTCTGGACGCTGCAGATGTAAGCAGTGCTTTTTTCCTCTTTCCCCCCTATGCATTACAAATGACTTCAAACACTCACATGATTCTAAATGAGCAGTCTTGTTTGTGGAGAAATCCAGATAATGATGGGCGTTCCTTAGAACCATGCTTGGTGAATTATGGGAGCTGACCGGAAGATTGTTTACTTGCGCAGAGATCTACAGAAATCTTTCTGTAGAAACAGAAAACCCTGTCACGGATTTCAAACGTCTCGCTAAGCATTCATGGGGGGGCTGGAGGCCCCTGGCTGGTTGTACTTGAGATTGCTCCAAGAGGCCTTTGATGGTTGTGTGGCTACATTCTCGCTGAAGGCCATATGAAAGTCCCCCTATTATATTTCACCTCTTTTTTAAATGAGAATGAAAATAATTGTGCTCATAACTCCAACGTTATAAACGTTGTTTTTCATTCAGAAACAACCTCTTTCCTTCTTGGTGAACGTCCATTACACTAAGCCATTGACTGATACCAATGTTAATCACATTCACAAGCAATCACCTCTTGCAGCTCTTGTCAATACCAGCTTCATCTGCCGGCGCGGTGTCTGTTCAGGAGACGCTAGCCACCCCCAGTGTTTACCTTCTCCACCATGCCCTATGAGCTCCAATCCCTTGTTTAGCTAGTGGCCCTCCTGGGAATGAGGGCGAGAGAGGTGGAGGGAGGGAGGAAAGGAGGGATAGAGAGAGGGATAGAGGGCAGGAGGGATAGAGAGAAGGAGGGAAAGAGAGAGAGGGAGGGAGAGAAGGAAAGAGAGAGAGGGAGGGAGAGAGCAAGTGAGGGAGGGGAGAGAGAGCGAGAGAGAGAGAGAGAGAGAGAGACTGAAAGGAAGGGAGGGAGGTGGGGTGACAGACAGACAGACAGACAGACAGACAGACAGACAGACAGGCAGGGGGGTGGGCAGACAGGCAGGACAGCAGGTAGGCAGACAGGGAGGAAGGAGTGCGGGGTAAACGTGGGGACGTCTTTTATAATGAGACGGGGGTGCTGCTGCCGCTCCCCTCTGCCCCCCCCGGCCCGGTGAGCCTCGTTGGAGGAGCTCATCAGGTATTCATGAAGCCCCCCGCACGCCGCCCACCTCCTCGGCGCGGGCTGTCAGGGGGGACAGAACGGAGGAGCGCCTTCGCTCCTTTGTAGCTCAGTCTCACTTTCATATGTTTTGACTGCCTTCCCTGCTCCAGGTATGAACCGGGAGGAGGAGGGGGAGGAGGAGGAGGGGGAGGAGGAGGGCTTTCTGATGCGTTGAGACTGTTTGTTATGGTGCAGGAGTCCCCGTCAGGGCGGACCCGTCGTACCCCGGCTTGGCGCGGTGATAAGGGGCGGGGAGGTACGTTACCGGGGAGGTACGTTACCGGGGAGGTACGTTACCGACGTGTTAGCAAACAAGCAAATCATTCTCCCTCCTTTTTTCCTTTTTTTTTCCTTTTTTTACGGGCGGTTGCGTTCCTCGGTGAATATTACTCTTTTCTATATTTCCTGTGCATCTCGGCGTGGATCAAATCTCGGCCGCGCCCCCGGCCGACCGCCGCCGGAACCCTGACGTCAGACATCAATCTCCAGATTTTCTTGTGGCTCCGTGCGGCTGGGATCCTTCGATAGTGATCACCGGCCTTCTAAATGAAAACAGATGCTATCGGCGCACCGCGGCCCTGCATCTGCACGCCACGGAGAGCCGGGGGATGACAGGGGGGGGAAGAGTGGGAAGCCAGCCTCCGGGGGCGATCAATATGCTAGTGATGAGGACCCCTGAGTGCCACGGCGGTGAGGGGAGAGGGGCGGACGCACGTCCACGCACACGCCTGTACGCCTGTACGTGACCGAGATGAACCGGTGTGGACGCACGTGGGTGTGTGTGTGTCAGCGCGTGTATGTGTGTGCCTGTGTAAGAGTGGTTGATTGTGCGCGTAAGTGTGTGTGTGTGTTGGAGGGGGGGAGGGCAGGGGGCAGGGGGGTTGAGGTTGTGTGTGTGTGCACGTGTTTGTGTGTGTCTGTGTAAGAGTGGTTGATTGTGCACATTAGTGTGTGTGTGTGTGTGTTTGAGGGGGGAGAGTGGATTGAGGTTGTATGTATTTTTGTGTGTCTGTGAATGTGTGTGCCTGTGTAAGAGTGGTTGATTGTGCACGTAAGTGTGTGTGTGTTGGAGGGGGGGAGGGCAGATGGGCGGGGGGGTTGAGGTTGTGTGTGTGTGCGCGTGTATGTGTGTGTCTGTGTAAGAGTGGTTGATTTCGCCTGTAAGTGTGTGTGTGTGTGTGTGTGTTTGAGGGGGGAGAGTGGATTGAGGTTGTATGTATTTTTGTGTGTGTGTGTGTGTGTGCGCGTGTCTGTACATGAGTGCTTGTTTGTGCGTGTAAGTGTGTGTGTTTGCGTGTGTGTGTTTGAGGGGCTAGGGGTGTTGAGGTTGTGTGTATTGTTGCACTCAGCTGTGAGCCCCTCTCCACTCTGGAGAGGCTGAAGTGGTGGTCTTGAAGGGACATAGAACCGATGGTTCTCAACGAGTGAAGTAACCCAACCCCGCATTTACTCCCAGTTTTACACACAATTCATTAATTAGATGTATGAACTCGCCGACTCTGGACACAGTATGGGGGAGAGTACAGACATGAGTATATGTAGGTAGTCATTAATTAAGCTCTCTCCCATAGTCTCACTGTGGAGAGTAGAGACAGTACATATATGTAGATATAAAGTCACTATATAGTCAGTTACTTCACAACGCAAACATCAATAGGCATAGCCCAAATGAGCTGTACGTGTTCAGACACCAAAAAGCCTACCTGACGGTTCACAACAACCTAGTATGGGGGGTTACACATACATAAACCAGACCTGGCTGTAAAATGAGAATACCTCCCACTCCCAAAATAAATAATAAGCCAGCGATGCATCAGGGCTGGTTTCCTGCTGTTGATTGCTTGTGCTGCTTCCTGTTCGATGACCTATCTGTAATCATAGATGGGACGCGATGATCACTCAAACAATCATGACCCAGACACCAGGCATCACACTTGGGTAAGCAATCAAATGAACCCCAATTCACTGAGACCAGGAGGTTCCTTGCTTCTTCTTCACAACCTCACACGTTCCCCTTGTCTTTGCGACAAGGCGATTGGGTATATTACATACATTTGCGTACATCTTTTATTGAACTTAATTAAATTAATTGAAATGAATTACCTACGTATCTGACTCAACTCACTATCAGCCTGTTTACTCTACTCTACTCTACCAGCGTATTTAAAAGACCTTAGCCTAGCCTACCGCATGCATAGGGGCGCTTCACGACAGATCCCTACTTGATATGCGCACGCACGTAAAGGCTACAGGCTGGAACCACGTCCCCGGTTTGACCACCTCACGGTGGCGGAGCCGTAGGGACCGTGGCGTGCCAGCTGACGCTGCCTATGGCGCCACGTCATGTTTAATAATACAACTGCCTGCGCCGGGAATCATAGAACCAAACAAAAAAGGCGTTCACGGCGATGATTGACGGCGGGTGACGTTTGAGCTCAGCCCTTGACTTGACAACGGGTGAGTGATTCTGTCTAGACGAGCACCTATCCTGGCGCGGCGTTCGCTACCTCCGGATGCTTGACAAAAAAACAACACAAAGACTCTTGTTGCGTTGCGAACGCACAGCGGCTTGAGAGAGGTTTAAAATGCGTGAGTGATCGAGGACAAGGCGGGAAAGCATTCTGCGGTGTGGGTAGGAGGTCGTTAAAACCTCTGTGTTTTCACCACAGAGTGAGAGGAGTCTGACCAAAAAAAGAGAGTACTGAAACCTAGCGGACAGGGCTAATGGAGAAGTCTGTGGTCTGGTCCACAGTCTCATTAGGAGGCCCAGGGCATTTGATGGCGGCTACCTTGATGGACTCCTGCCACCACCACAAGATCATTTAACCCAGGAGAAAGGCACCGGGAACTAATTACTAAAGACACAGATGGAGCAGGAATCCTCAATTTACCGCAACCTCACTAATTCATTATTCAGTTAGCTGTTGGTGTGTGTGTGTGTGTGTGTGTGAGTGTGTGCATGCTTGCGTGTGTATGCGTGCGTGTGTGTGTGTGTTTGTGTGTTTTTGTGTGTGTGTGTGTGTGTTTGTATGTGTGTGTGTGTGTGTGTGCCTGCTTGCGTGTTTGCATGCATGTGTGCGTGCACACGTGCATGTGTGTGTGTGTGTGTGTTTGCATGCGTACGTGCGCATGTGTGTGTGTGTTTGTGCGTGTGTGCATGTGTTTCATTCTGCGGTGGGGCTGCTAACTGTTCACTCTATCTGCTTTCAAAGGAGTAGAAGCAGTCTGAAGGAGGAAACCACAATGGCCGTCTCTTCTAGCTTCACTAAAACATCCCTGACTGATATCACTGGTCAAAACCACTTCCTTGGTGTGAACATTTAGCATAGCATGGCCTGGCCACGTATGACAACAATTGCGGAATGAAGGGTTTGTCTGAGTCGGTCAGCAAGGAGGTGGACAGCAAAGCAGCGAATGGGCATACAAGAACTATAAGACTAAGTTGTGATATTGCCATTCAATTTTGGGGAGGTGCGCTCACGAAAAATGATGTTTTAGTGTGCGCCAGGAGGGACAGCGACGATAGTCTGATCCCCTCAGAGAGCCGTTGTCCTTACAAACTCACTGGTTCAACCCTCAAAACACCCTCTGTTCACAGACTTTACAAATATACATACATGAGGACGCAGACTTCACTGTATCCCTACTAATTATCTCACAAGGGCAGGGTCTTATTGTGTTTACTCTCCGAGGGCACAATCAAAATGTTGCCCTCAGCCCGAGCAGCGCGGCATAGAGCTGTTGCAGTTAACGGTGAAATCACACACCATCCAGGTGAAGGGAAAACAAAGCATTTGAAGATGCATTGTGCTGGAACACCCCTGGACGACCAAACCGTCTTTAACAGCCAACGCGAGGGGAGCCAACACCAAAAGGCAAGACGTGTTCATTCTTCATCATTATTCGGACAAACATAACAACTCTTGGCCAAAATGCAGAATATAAATAATGCACAGCACTACAAGACCACCCGACCAAAGCAACTCATGTCGAAACTACTTTCCTCCAAAGGGGGTACTGCTGCTGTTGGAGATGCTGTCAGTGAGAGGGTTGCTAAAGTAAACAACCCAGACTCCTTCACTCCCTGTGTTTCTCCACCATCAGAGTATTTCACAGCGGGCGGTGGAGCTGAGATAACGCTGTGTGTGTGTTAACGTGATTGACAAGCGCTATGGATTTCCCTAATCAGCTAGGGCAGAGCTGCCCCTGATTGGTCGTAGTGAGCAGGGAGCCGTCTGAAGCCTATATAGTGGCGTACAGACAGAGGCAGGCAGAGTCAACCACATCAAATATTCCAACACAGCATTTCTCTGATAGCTGACGGCTGGCTGTGGCATTTCTAACAAATTACAACCGAAAGCCTTCCCTAAACACCTCTTTAATCTTTCACAGAGTCCTCTGTCTGGTTCTGCAGACAACGTCCCCATTACATTGTCCTACATGTGACATGTCACAGCCAATCAAAACCCATCAAACAGCGGGCCCATAAATGGTAGGTGGTGGCGACGGTGGCACCAGGAGTCAGATTTCTTATTAACAGCAAAACGGTATCTCTATTATTTCCGCCCTCACATCTACCTTCTTTCTCTTCTGTCTGTACCACTTTGAGACGTTGACACCGGGTCTTTATATACATATAAATATATATATATGTGTGTCTGTGTGAGGCTCAGTTAAAGGGCAAGATAAGCCCTGTTTAAGCAGCAAAACTTGCACCCACGAGTTAATAAGACATGGGGGCAGAGCAGTCACGACAGCCGTAAAATTTCAGTGTTAACCTTCCAGTTATTAATGACTTTTTTAAGTTAATTACGTAATGGTTTACGTACACCTTAATGAGTTACAAACGACATGAAATGTAATAATAATGCTTTCTAAACCCAATACCTCTGCATTTTATGATTAGTCGTTAGAATGTACTCACTCAAGTATGTTGCTTCTCATTATAAAGTGAGGAATATCTTTGCATTATTAAGCATTCATAAATGACCTTTAAAGGCAGGATTTATCAATGCTGGTAGTTGGTAAGCATTTAGACTCACAAGTCAGTGTCCAAACGCTGGACAGCGTTCCCAGGTTAGGAGAAAACAGAGTCTGTGTCAGAGCCAATCAAAAAAGTCTTACGGCACTTCATATCGGTGGGAGCTTGTAAAAACTGTTGTAAAAAAAACTGTAAAAACTGTGCCGAGACTACGCCAAAAATATTCAAGGAAGAACGCCAGAAATCATTACTGTCAATCAATCCTGTGAACTAAGCAGACATTTGATGAAACAGAATCAAATAAAGTAGCATTGCGCAGGACATCTATCTCCAGCGTTTGAATGAGCTCTCTCTGTGTTACAAAGTCATGCTCTATACCTCCAGATTGTTAAACTACGGGGGAGAATGGGAGGGGGAGGGCATCTTTCACGGCAGGGCGTGATCTCCTGTCAAACCAAACGGCCGTGGGTCTGTTAGCGTCTGTTCTCACTGCCTTTCAAAGCACTCACTTGCATTTATGAATCCCCAAACTTTTGGTAGGCAGAGACCTCCCATTCTGGTGTGTCGTGGGACTAGACAGAATTAGTTCAGTCTTCTTTGCTTCTGCCTTGGAAGCCTTTACAAAACGACATTAAAGGCTGGGGCCTCGAGCAGCACTGCAGCAGTACCGAGCAGTGATAAGTAGTGAGGTTTATATGGTCCTCTTTAACTGATGGCTTCTATATACCTGAACTAATCATGAAATGCAGCATTGTTATATTAACTAAGGCATTTTTAAATCGTTAATAGTTTGCAAATTAACTAACGCTTTATAAATTATCTACAAACCATTTTCTCATTAATAATGTATAAGGGATTATCAATTGCTTACTAATGAGTATTCCTGTAGGAACAATACATTTTAAATGCTGTATACGCTATTTTCGATCACTTTATTCATTCTTCAAAAGTCGCAGCTAAGGTCTACCAAGAAGCCTTTAAGCAAACTGTCGTCACATCGCACTCATCTAGTTTCAAGCTCAGTGAAAACAATACACCTCTAAATACACCTTTGTCCCCTTCATCGTACACAGAGGTAAACACAACGCCTTCAGAATCGTACACAAACTAATGTTTACGTGCGAGTGTCCAGGCGCGGTGTAATGAACCACATCCCACGGCGGCGGCGGCGGCGGCGGCGGCAGCAGCTCGGTGATTTGATTAGCCACGACCCGTCGTGCCAGAAACGCTCCCTTTCAAGAAGTGATTTCTTAGGCACACGAGGAAACCGAGAGCTGCAGAGGAGATTAATTAAACGGGCCTAATTAACATCCGGCTGTACCCCGCCAGAAGTGCTTTTTCTTTTTCTTCCCTTTCCTCGTTGTTTTTATACTCTGCCCAGGTTCTCTCTGGGCGCCTTTTGCTTCCATCAGTCGGTCTTCTTCTCTGTTCCCTGATGCAGAGCCACCAAGAGGAGAACCAATGTGCAGTCGTAGCGTTCCCGGCTTCCCCCACGTGTCGTTCAGGGTTCCTCACTGCCGGATGAACGTCGCCTCTGTCTCGCATCCCGGGAAGACAAAGGAAATCATTCTCTAGGCTTGTACCGCTAATCCGCTTTTCTATCATTTACATTTTACATTCAGGGCGTTTAGTCGTCCCTTTTATCCGAAGCCACTTACAATAAGTACATTTGTCAGAAGGAAGGGAAACAACAATATGTCGCTGTCGGTACAGTGAGGATGTGCACAGAACCAAATGCCAAGCACCAACAATCTCAAAGTTAACCCACTCCCCGTATACAACAAAGATGGCTAGCATGAGCGGCTACACAATGTTAAGTACTATTTTTAAGTGCAAGGACGTACAACATACATTTAGTGTGTAAGAGGGGTGTGAGGAAGGGGGTAAGGGGGGAGGCTATGCAGAGTCTTTTGCGGAAGCTGGTGAGCAACTCTGCAGTCAGCAGGGAGCTGAACTGCGGTGCCATAACAGAGAAGGGTATCAATTATAATCTCTCCTTCAGTGTGGAGCATAGCAACCATGTGTTCATGTAGCATGTTTTGCTATAGAGGACAGTTCTCTTATCCATCTGTCAACGATGACGATTAAGACTCAGAAGTGTCTCTCATGAAGGTCTTCTGATGAACCATCAATGATCAGAGAGTGGGTTCAGTGTCAAACGTTGTCATGGTTATGCCAACTTTACCAACAAAAAAAAAAAGAACTCGTTCCTTATCAGCCAATTGAAAACCACACACAAATTCACTTAAACGTTGAGAAAATAAATCATCTAGTATAGATATTACCATGAATTGGGAAATGGTTGTGGTGGCAAATTAATGGACATTCTAAAAAGGACCAGTATAAGCATTATTAATCAGTAATCATCAACTCATTCGAAGATAAGGGCTCCACTAATCAACCATATGACCATTTTCTACACAGAATGTCTAACTGCTTTAACTGCTGAGATGAAGGTTATTGGTTATTGTAAGTTATTGTTCTGGAAATGTGAGCACGGCTATTAATAACGAGCTGGATTGATATGGATGAACTGCACTTAATTTTGCTAATGTAAACTACACCCAAACATTCCCATTTACATCTAGGGCAGTTAGCAGATGCTTTTATTCCAAGGCGATTTACAATGAGTGCATTTTTCAGAAGAACGCGCCACAGCAGCCTGACTTACTGGCTGACGTTTCTGTTGCTTCCAGGGTTTCTGATGACTAGGCAGACAGATGTCAGAAGTAGATTTTTATAATGTGTGGCCAGCATTACGCAAGCACCCGCACCCGCACCCGCACACACACACACACACACACACACACACACACACACACACTCGATTCCAATCAGGCCAATTCCCAGTTAATTACAGGGTAGGCTTCTTGGTGTAGGTTTCAGATAATTGAACCGCATTCACTTAATTCCAATTATATTTCCTTCATAGCTCTGAACCCTCCTAACCCAATACCAGGGATACATGGTGGAGATTTGGAAATCCCCCAGCCACTAAGGGGAGTCAGCACACCGGGTGTGAAGTCATGCAGGGTCCCTCAGAACAGCCCAGGGAGGTCAGGAGGTGTTGTTACACACGATCACCGCCCTCCACTGCTAAATTGGTGAAATGGCGGCCTTGTTGATTAAGCCACTTGACTCAATAACATTTTCAGCATTCTTCAGCATTTAGCTCCCTGACAAACAAACCCTCTGTCAGAGCCCTCTGTACACACGCCTTGAATCAATAAGAACTACACACACAAACGGGGGAAGATGGAGAAATTATCGCTCCTCGAGATTGGCTTGGGTTAGCCAAGAAAAAACAGCAGGACTTCCCTCGGAGTTCCTTTTAATCATTTCGTTTTGCTGATTTGCTGCCATCATTGTATTTATGAATATTATTATTTTTGATATTTCATTAAATGAAAGTGAACACAGCAGTTTATGGACAACTCATAATGTAGTGAAAGTACAATGTTGCGAGGCAAGACTAACTCAAACCAGGGCAGGAATAATAAAATGCTCTTTTAAATTTGTTCAGCACTCCATCACGATGTGAGCTCCGATATAAGCATGGAAAAACCCAGCTTCCTCAATCCTTCGATGAACAGAGGCGCATGAGCTGTGACCCAGGATGTGTCATCAAAGGAAGCACGCATAGAAATGGAAAAACAGTTCCTGGAATGTATTTTCATCCACAAGCAAACAGATCAGTATAGCTTTCCAACAGTATTGCTTTTAACACTGTTAAAATGCACAACGTGATATCCCATTGTCTGGTCTATCATACACAACGGTAACACCAAACAATACAGCTCACATGGCTCTAAACAATAGAGGTCACATGACTCTAAACAACAGAGCTCACATGATACTCCCTGATACATAGAGCTTACATTAAACTAAACTAAACAATACAGCTCACATGGTACTCCCTGATACATAGCGCTTACGTTAAACTATACAACAGAGCTCACATGGTACTCCCTGATATATAGAGCTTTCATTAAGCTAAACAATAAAGCTCACATGACTCTAAACAATAGAGCTCACTTGCTACTCCCTGATACATAGAGCTTACATTAAACTAAACAATAGAGCTCACGTGATACTCCCTGATACATAGAGCTTACATTAAACTTAACAATAGAGCTCACGTGATACTCCCTGATACATAGCGCTAACATGACATTAAATAGAGCTCACATGGTACTCCCTGATACATAGAGCTTACATGACTCTAAACAATAGAGCTCACGTGACACTAAACAATAGAGCTCACATGATACTCCCTGATACATAGAGCTTACATGACACTCCAATGCTTTCACAAGACGGTTTTCTGCAGCTCAACACGATTATATTAATTGGAACCGCAGCCTTCCCCAGCTGGTGCTGCATCCATCTAAATGTAAATCGACTAATATCATAATATTGTATTATTAATTATTATAATATTTATAGAATAGAATAGAATTGCATGAGCCTATTCCAACGTGTTTCAGAACGGGCTGTGTTCTGCACAGAAGGACATGTTGACACGCGAGGACTCGGCTAATTGAAGCCATGAATCATAGGCCCGATCGAATGGCTGTTTTACACTCTCGTAGTCAAGGAGGACGAATACCCCTCGTGGTCCTGTGACACCATTAATAATGACTTCATTCACATTCAAATTGGTCAGCAGTGATAGCAGCAAATGGTAATAGCTTTTTCTTTCTTGAGAGGAATGTGATAGTTTTGAATTGATATAGCCATAAAGACATACATTATACGGCCGGCCCCATACACAATTTTTTTAATGTTTTTTATTTTACAAATGCAAATCAGAGCCGAATTAAAATTATAATTTCACTTGTCTCTCCTCCACGACGTGGAGTGCATTGACTTATGCTATATGCTAATTATTCTGTAAAGTTGAATTTCTAGTACAGCCGCCTGCCGGTGTGCGATAAGCGATGTCACCGCTGCGTCAGAGAGGTGTTGCGAGCACTTACAACGAGGTCCGTGTTGACTTAATGTAAACGACCAAGGAAAAAAAAACGAAAAAACAAAAAACATCTTGTCATCACTGATATCCTTTTGTTCCCCTCTCTCCTCCGCCGAGCTAATAGGGCCATTACACCGAGCTGGAAAACCACCCGTTCAGCGCGGGCCGTTTGAAGTACGGGTTAATCCGCCGACACCGGCTCACGACTGCAGCGTGACATTTGAGGTCTTTTGTTTGAAGTGGACGGCTTTGAATGGATGTTAAGCCGCGCAGGGTGGAGCATCTAGGCTGTGTGTCTGGTGGTGGAGGCCTGGGTGATTAGAAGGTCCCAGGGGCAGGGGACTGTTTAAACATGCTCTGGGCTCTCTCTTGTTCGGCTGGAGTCAAACAATGGATGACATTGAATCTCACTCACTCGCACGCACGCGCTCGCGCGCACACACACACACACACACACACACACACACACACACACACACACACACACACACACACACACACACA
>JAOPUD010000009.1:21657534-21673126 GCA_027122715.1 Trisopterus minutus
ATATATATATATATATACATATATATATAATAAATTTGAGTTTGTTCATTTTAATTATTATTTATTACAAATGTCCTCCGGCACAAAAGCTCCCTTGGTTATTAAAATATTAACAAATTATGTTGATGAAGTTCTCTGTTCATGGAGATGGAAGAATGCCTTTAACACGGCTTTGAACCCGACAGGATTTCATGGTAACACACTCTGTCTTCAAGTTAAGAATAACAGTATGTTACTGTATTCTTCTTTAATTGGCAGCTTGGTGGTTGACTATTCACTATTCCGGCTTTCATCCTACACTCAATTCAAACACTACTGCTTTAGGATGCATGCCATTAATGAGAAGGTAGGGGTTTGGTTCAGGTAGGGTTTGGACATTTGGGTTTGAACCCAGAACCTTTGGCGAGTCCGCACTCTGGTCCATCCGGCCCCCTCCCAGTCCACCCAGTCTGCCCAGTGGGTAACTAGCCGGTTGTTGTTGTCTTCTGTCCTCCGGAGCCCCACAGTGGAAGATAGATGTAGATATTATATACACACTTATTGTATGTTGTACGTCCTTGCACTTAAAAATAGTACTTAGCATTGTGTAGCATCTTATCCTAGCTATCTATGTTGTATACAGGGAATGGGTTAACCTAGCGATTGTTGGTTTTGTGAACATCTTTGCTGTATCAACAGTGATATATTGTTTCAGTTCTTCTGTCAATTGTACTTATTGTAAGTTGCTTTGAATAAAAGCGTCTGCTAAATGCCCTAAGTGTAAATGTAAATGTAAATATTATAAGGCCCATGCTTCAAGTTGCGTCAGTGGTTTACTTCCGGTTAAAGCTCATTAACTCTGTTAAAGGGACAGCGTCTGAAATGCTGCGGATCGACGACACAAAGTATTTGTTTCCATTGTACTGTCGTGTGCACGTTGTGTTGATGAAATCTCATATTGGGGACCCATCAAAGCTCTGAAATGTAGAGACCGGTACATCGGGGGATCAAACCCTGTGTGACACACTCCTGTGTCTGGCTCCCAGCGGGATGGCAGGCGGTTAATACAATTACATCACAACATGTCCCTTCTCAGTCAACCAGAGGCTTCACCGGGCTCAAGTCAACATAAAAGGAAATGCTTAGCAGTGCGTGTCACTGACGTGACTGCAGGAGGAGCTCAGGAGGTAGAGCGGGTAGATACTGGTGGGGTTGCCATAAGGTTCCTGGTTCGATCCCCAGCTCCTCCTAGCTTGTGTGTCGTGGTGTCCCTGAGCAAGGCACCTCACCCTAACTGCTACCGACGAGCCGGCTGTCTCCCTGCGCGGTTGACTCCGCCGTCGGTGTGTGAGTGTGTGAATGTACGGCTGTAAGTCGATTTGGATAAGCGTCAGCAAAATCCCCTCAGTGTAAATGTCAATGTAACTGTAATGCAACACGCTTTGTTAATCTTAACCCTTCTTTAGGAAGGGCTTAAAAAAACAAGACGAGGGCCACAGCGAGAGCGTAACTCAGCCCTCGTGTCCTGGAGTCACCGGCCTGGATATATGACATCAATTACACCGGCGGAGCGCCTTTTATCTGACCCGCGTAGCGCCGGGCGGAGAGCCCTTCATCACCCCGGCAACAGCATCAGGGCTGACGGCACCGCGGGCCGATTTACAGCCGCGGCCGTGCCCGCCTGGCCGTTTCATTAAGCTAATATATTCCCCCGGAGCTGTAAGTACACACAGCCCCCGCCTGGACGGGTCCTGGCACAGACACCGTGACCCGGAGCTCCGACCCACTGCATAAACTACATCCTGTCCATCCCCCCCCTCTTTGAAAGGCAGGCATGATCGAGTCTTGGTTCACTAGGCTCTGACGATAGTGTGATGACCCGATGATCTTCATGGGGGCGGGGTCGTGGGTCACAGCAGAAGCCCTGGTGACTGCTCCGCCAGGCTGGGGGGGTTGATTCGACCAGCGACCCCTGAATGCACCCAAAACACTGGGGTAGCCTAGCATGCTCGGTTAGCCTAGCACGCTCGGTAGCTGTGTGTGTGTTGGTGTCGGTGGTGTGTGTGTGTGTGTGTGTGTGTGTGTGTGTGTGTGTGTGTGTGTGTGTGTGTGTGTGTGTGTGTGTGTGTGTATACATGTGGAACATTACCTGTAAGGAACTTTGAGGGACAGTTTTGGCAAAAGAACAAGTGGATCCAATTGACAGAAGAATGTGGAGGAAACAGAGTTTTATTGGCCACCTTCCAACTGCTTTTAAATTATGGTATTTGAATTATTAAAAAAAATCGACCACAGTGTTTCGGACCGCTGACAGAGATATATTTCCGCTCGAATATATGTAGGCTCAATCTCCCTCTCGCCCCCCCCCGCGGTTTCACTTGCACTGTTTTCTTGCCAATTATTTATACATTGCGATTCATAATGCATTCTAAGGTGACAGTTCTCAGCTGGATGCTGGCGCAGAGATAGATGTGCTAGTTTACGGTCTGGTCCTATTCGCCAGACTAGTGTGGATGCTGGTGTGGACAGCTGGGGAGGAAGAGTGATGTCTTATCATCCTGGAGATGAGCTCTAGGAAGGAACATAAATAAATAAACAAATAAAGTCTCTGTGATTTATGCCAACGCATTACGGGAGATTATGATACTCATTGCATAACGCCCCTCTTCAGAGGTATCAGTAATATTCAGTCACATGTCATAGCCACGCAGTTCCCCGTGTTAAAGCCGATAAGAAATCAGTTTGAATGATACATCGATGCGATTGGCCCATTAAGGAAGCTCAGGGCCGTCCACGCGTCGTCACTCATCCTCATCGCCCTGTCCCATGGGGATGTTTAAGCGCAGTGAGGGAATACAGGAAGACTAAGATCATGGATACGTTTCACTTGTCAGGGAATAGCAGTGAGTCGACGGGAATGCCGTTCGGGATAACAACCCGTCCTAAAACAAGTCAGGCTTAAAGGTGGAGTTACAAGTAAAGGAAAAGACGCTTTTCATCTGTTTGGCAGACAATAAACATAATTGCGTTAATTAAGGAATGCTGGGGACAAACGACATGATGATCTGCCATATTTTGTGGTCGATTTACCCCCTTGCCACTTGGGTCAGTAAGGCCCATTTCTGATGGTTCTAATGATTTTATGACCCAGATATCCTGTGGTGTGTGGAGTATATTAAGATCAGTATTTATACCACCCAAAATCCAATCGGGGCACACCAATTAACAGTCGGAAATATATTGAAAAATAACCAATACCCTGCGGCGTGGGGAAACACCGAGGACAGCCGGGTGTGCGTCAAAGGATTTTCATGCTGTCTCCGTTTATGGTCGCAAGATTGCGTTTAGCAATTAGAGAGAGTTCACGTTCTGAGAGTCTGCAAGTAAAAATAAAGGGTATGTGATTTCAACTCGCATTCCTTTCATTCTTTTACTTGAAGTTCTTAATGCAGCTACCCTTACAAAGTACATACTGTTGCACGTACTGTATGCATACAATTGGGAGATCCTACAGGTGATTTCTCTGATTAGCACACCTGTAGTCCCCCCCATGCATCTTCTGCTGCTGCAGAGTGTTGGAGGGCAGAACAGCCCAAAAAGCCGGCTGCCTTGCATACTTGCGAAACGCGCCAGAATGTAGTACAACATTCTGGTATTTTTGGCATACTGCACATTTCATACTATACAAAATAATTTTCTGGCACACCAAATAGTATGGTAGTATGAGTATTGGTATGCAGCCTTCATGCTTTGAGCGTCTGTGTTGTTGCGTTGTGGCACGTTTCCGCACGCATCTCAGCGTTGCGTCCGAAGCAACAGCTGCGATACAGAAGATACATAATTAACAAGTAGGAGGGCTCAGCTACGTGTGGTTAGTCACTGTTGGGAACAATGTTAAGTCATTGAACGGGACAATGTGTTCATTGGCCATCTTCCAACCCAACTCCCCCTCGAGCTCCGACGACGAAACAGATTGTCCTCCAAATGTTGTCTTCCTTTAAATTGTCCTTGTCCGAAGAATGTCTAGGGGCCGTACATCTCTCCGTGTTCCGCCACCTCCGCTCTCAGTCGCACCTCGTCCTTGGAGCTAAACTGAAACTGTCGAGAAGACGCACATTGAACACGGGGCACTGTCTGCGGAGGGATACAGGGCTGTAGTTATACTGGGGGGCTATATGACTACAGTTATTAGTTATCTATAGTGTATATGATATGGGGGGGCGGGCACCTGATCCCTATGGTGGGGTCATGATACACCCTCGCCTTCACCCTACACCCCACCCCGGACTACAATGCAATTGTTTGCACAAATGCGACTACTGAAGATATTTATTGAAAAAAATGACAAGAGGGCATTTTCCCCCACGCGATATGCAACTACAACAACTTACCTATACATATACTTGCATTATTTAATCAACTGACATACAAATGTGCTTTCTTCGAAGACACAATGTTTATTCCTAGAGGGAAGCGTTGACACACGTAAACATTCTTTTATTATTTTGCTGCGTGTCAGGAACTTGCGGTTAGACGCTAACCGCATTCCGTTGTCTCTGTTCTACTATTTACAATGACAATATGGTTGAATTGAATCGTCTCTAAAACTTAGGGCGGCCAAAATAGTTCCCCATATAACAGTTTATCTTCAGCTAGAGTTAGCCGTGGTCTGTCTCTCCTGCTAAAGGAGCAGAGTGGTCCATGGGGGCCAAGCACAAGCAGTCGACAGTGTACCACTGAGTCCTTTGTGAACGTTGTGTCTGATCATCAGAAGGATGATTTGATAAACTCCCCAAGGGCTCCATCACCCAACGGCCTTGGTCTTCAAGACACAAATCTGAAAATAAAATGCTGCAAGTCAAATTTCTCCAAAGCAGAGCGTCAGCATTCTAGCCAGGCACGGTCAGTGCTCCTGCACGTCCCAGGGAGGGCGGGGCCGGCAGGGTAATAAACAACCGTTGTTGATGATGTATGGACGGAATTAACACGGAGACGAGGCGACGCACCTGACCTGCATGGGCGTACCGGGGCCGCCTCACGGGGCGGCTGCTGATGTTGAGTATTTGGCAAGCAGCGTCTGAACAGTTGATTGACACTGCAATTATTGCAGTACACAAACTCACACACACACACACTGAATCACAAAAACACACAAACACTCATGCACACATGCACATGCTCACGCAAACACACACACAACAGAAACACGATTCCGTGGATCCGGTTGATAAATTGGATGCATCGTTTTCTCATTTATTATTACTTTATCAAACACAGCGTCTATCCTATTTCAGTCAGTCACTCTTTTTTTTTTATTACTTTATCCTACACAGAGCGTCTATCCTATTCTAGTCCGTCATTTTTGGTTGAATGATTTGCACTTCATAACTAGACAGCGACAGATGCCCGCGTGCATCTAAAACTCATCTGCCCCATACGTGGGACGTGTCAGAGTACCACTCGTCCATCAGCCCACAGGAGACCATTTTGTTTACGGCGCCATGCTGTGCCGTGTTTCCCCCACTCGCCGTGCGTTCCGCTCTCAGAGCTCACCTCTCGGTGACATCACACCAGCGATGATGTCGCCCCACTGCCCTGATCATTGGATGATTATGCGTCTCAGACAGCATTAACTTAATCATGAGCGCTGTCGTTCCAAAGGGCGATTTCCCTCACTGCGGTGCACGGTAGAGTAAACCGAGAGGCTGGTCTGATGGGACGCTGTGATGATCTCCCCCCCCCCACCCCTCAAGCGTCGTGTGCTCATGACTGTGACCGGGGCCTCTGGGGGAGACGGAGATGATCTCTGTGGAGGATTCTGTAACGAAAGACCACCATGCCGTTCCTCCTCTTCCATTCTGAGTATAGCAACAGAATTCTCTTCAAGTAGGAAACCCATTCCGGGTGAAGCGACGTGGCACAGTGATGTGTCAAAGTAAAAGCGTTGCGGCTTGAGCTCTCTCTCTGCTTCCTCTGATGTTTGGGCACATATTTGTAAGTTGATGATGTGCTTCGATATTTGCCCATCAGAGACCTTTGCGTTTGGTGCAAAGAGAAACACACAAATCTAATTACCTGACAATTTTAGCATTACATCCCTTTTTTCCTTCCCTTGAACAGTTAATTTAAGGACCAGAAACCAAAGACCAAAAACCAAAGAAGACTAAATGTTTTGTCAGACATTTTTATGTCAGCTCATTTAATTGCTCCCTGTGGATGTCCTGGAAGACCTAATACTACGCTTCCCCAGAAAAAGACAAACACCAACGAAACCATTAGCTTCTAACTTGATATCGTTGTATTTCAGCCCCTGCTCCCTATCAAACATGCAGCGCTGGCTTGGTAAACAGCCTCGAGGCTGATACTTAAGCCGTATCACAGACACAGAGAAAAGACCATCTTCAATCTTTGGTATTTTTTGACCCATTTCCACAAAAGTCAGCTTTAAGCAGCAGGGTATAACTCACAGAGTGCTCCGCCACACAGCCCTTGTTTGAAACGCCTGACATTCAATCCAAACCCAGGACCGCAAACATCGTCAAGTATTCCCCATGTATCACTTTAATTAGGTTTTAGAACACAAATTATTCCGCCTGGAGTGTATTGGATTGCATATTCTCACAAAAACACAAAGTCAATTGCTTTCACACGTGTACCTCTACTGTCCTCTGTTGAAAATCTGTATCACCGAGAATTGACTTCCATATAAGAAAACAGATGGAAAACCCTGCTTGTTTCGACGTGTCATTTAGCTCTGTTCGCTTCGCACAAAGAACCTGTTCGATGTCTGTCATCTCCAGGCGAGCTGACACGGGAGCCATCCACCGCGATGCACATGACAGCAGACTCAATTATTCATCTGCCAACGCCATGCTTCCCATTTCAGAGCGGAAGGCACGCTTTCTTCTCCACTAGTGTTTTAAATGAAAACAGGTCAAGAGCAGATACCGCTGTGTCGCTAGTTTAGTCCTGTAAAGTTTCATTTGGTTTTTTTCATCGGACATGTGTGTGCGCTGCCCGACAGTATAACCCTCTACCAAATAACACGGGCGAGTGGCCGAGGAACACACACACGTGCGCACACACACACACGCACACGTACACTGTTTAAGTTGATATTATTGACATCAACTGAAGCCTCAAGTGAAGCACAATCCAGAGCGTGAACAAAGGACCAGCATGGCTTAGGGGAAGATGGAGACAACATCAGGGGCCTGTTTGTGAAACTCTCCAGGAAGCCCACAAAAAGGTTATTGAGTTCGAGCACCAAAGTGGCTATTCCATACAAAATTATATCTCGATTTCCTTTAAAAATCGCAATCAAAAGGTGGAGCGGCCGGTGGTGAACAAGGGGATTGTTACAACCTCCATTGACTCCCACCAATATTATCCATGGATAATCAATAAGTCCCTCCAAATGCATATTGACACAAGCCGAGGAAGCCCATGTTGGGGAACGCAAAACAAGGTATGAGGAGAATTGATTTCTCCGAGATACAAATAGACGTCCTTTGAAGGAGGGAGGTGGAGGAGGAGGAGGAAAAATAAATATTGGCTCCTACAGCACAGGAATCAGCTTGTATTTATCTATCTCTGCGGGACAGCCGATACCATGACAATGTGCTGCTGGGAACATGGTTTAGATGAGCCAGACAGCAGTATAGCTCTACCAAGGGGAGTTTAACCCCTTGTGCTGCTTGGAACATGGTTTAGATGAGCCAGCCAGCAGAATATCTCTACCCAGGGGAGTGTAACCCCTTGTGCTGCTGAGAATATTATAATAATAGATGAGCCAGATAGCACAAACTCTACCAAGGACATTTTTACCCCTTGCTCACAAACAAACATTTGTTAAAATTGTAAACTGTTCGATTTCTTTGGGTTTTTAAAAAACAACGTTTGAATAGATTTTGATGACCTACAGTGACTAAATAGTAGTTGTCATTCCTAAACGAATCGCGGCAAAAAGCAGCATTGAATTAAAACATTCAGGCTAGTATAGGCTTGTATAACAAGTGTAGGTAGGAGCTACCCACGTGACCAAAAAGCTCTTGTGTATCTTTGCTCATAGTTGTATTTAGTATATCTTTAGAATATGTGGTTTTCTTTGGACTCTGCACATATCCGTTTATGGTCTCTGAGCTGCAGAGCTGCCTTGGAGGAGCGGTGGGGGAGAAGAAGACTCCAGAGGGCCTGGATAGAAGCAGACGAGGGCCTTCTTGATGAAGACAAAGTAAGCGACGAGCCGCACATTGGGCACTTGAATGGAGCCATGACACACTTTGTGCTGAGTTATGTTAAACAACGTGAGTTTGGTCCACGGGACAGAGTCCTGTACTGTAGGCTAGTGTTGTCGGGCTCACCGGTGTTGCTGATGTCACCGGTGGGATTTCATTCACACCGTCATAATAATAAGGCCTAGCTGTATTGGGCGACTCAAAAGGTGTTATGTAATATTAATACTTATATAGTGTTCTAGGGTTTCCCTCAGGATTACGTTTTCCATGGTGGCGCTCCCACTTGTTAGTTGCGGCCATAAAGCAACGGGTTTAATAAAGAAGGCTTTTAATAATGAACGTATGAAGCAGCTGTTTTCATGTTCAAACGAAGACTAAATATATTATATTAGGAGCTCAGCTAATGGTTGTTAATTGACCATGAATACAGCAGGTGGCCTTGTTCCTCCCTCTGATGGCATCCGTCCCCAACATAATCCAGGTGGGACTTCTCTTTGCGTGGATTCTAGTCCTGCCCCCTGCCCACTTTCTTTGCGGCAACACATTCAAAGCACCTATTTGCAGGCCCACCCTCACATCATGGAAGCTGTTTGTCCATTAGGTTACACTGAAGCGCCGCCCTAACCAAGCCGGACTCGAACAGACGAGTGGATCCGAACGCCAGTAGTGTCCAAGCAGCGGCCCCTTACGTGATATTCTAGTCTACCTTTTTGATTAAATAACGCTTTTGCTTTAATTAAGTGAACCGCTTTAGAAATTAAAAGGAAAAAATGTTCAGTTGATAAAAGCCAGACATCCGCCGGCTCCCATTCAGACCCCATCAGATCCACATACTGTGCATTTTGCTGTGAACATCCCCTGCTGTAAAAATGTTCGACAGCAGCACAGTCTCACTGTTGTCATTCGCCTTGAGATTCATTAGCATAATACAGCATTATATAGATTCCTTGTGTCTGCCTTAGAGCCCTAGAGGTTGAACCCTCAAGTGAGACTTTCAAAAAGATTAAACTCTAATTGTATTGTAATTCAAGCACCAGGAAAGCACTGATTAAATAAGAACGAGGTGCAAAGACTGGCTACGCATGTAAGAGGCACAGAGGTCCTGTTTGCACAAGAAAACAGATTTATTACCAAAGGTCTATTTCACCTGTTCAAGGTCTGTGCAGGTTGTACATGAAGAGTTACAAGTTTACAATCTGTACGCAGTCTGCTCGCTGAGGCATATCTCACTAAACTGCCTGGAACATATTCAACAGAAGACAGAACTAGCGTGTAATCTCGGGTGACGAGATTTCCTCAAACTAAAACCGGGACACTTTGCACGTGACCCTAGTGCGTGGGCTCAATTTCAGCGCATAGGACTACTGCTCACAACATAGCTTAATCTGCAAAAATTTTGTATGTTTTTGGTAGGCCTTTTTACACATTTAAGAGAAAATATGGAAATACATTGTATGACTCTTGTGGGGGACTATCTTTATTTTTATGAATTAGCCTGAAGCTGAATTTGCTCCAAAATCAATTTGTTTGCTGACAGCCTGCTGCTGTGTAATTGCGGACAGGTGTCATCAAAACTTGCCTGTGTAAAAAGCAACACCTTTAAGGTGGGAACGGTTCCTCTCGTCCAAGTATTGTTCATTATGGAAAAGATCCCCTTAACAGGAGCATTTGTGCCAGGCAGATACATGGTAAACTGACAAATTAGATTTTTTACGGAATTCAACGCGTTTCGTCGAATGAGTGCGAATTAATGATGGGGTTACAATAAGACCACCTTTGCGATGTAATCGCTGACAACAGAAGACATTTCATAGTGGTTGGTAGAACCCGGGACATCTTAGCGTCCCGACAGGCTTTTGTCGAGGACACACAACTCAAAATCGTGACTGTCCAGGCAAAACCAGGACGTCTGGTCACCTTAGTGTAATATTTACAAGCAAAAAAAATTTTTTTTTTTTTTGCTAACTAGCGAATGAGTATCAAGTACCAGCAACTCACAGTGAATTCTACCAATTACTTGAATCAGACCTTTCTTTTTTACATTTGCGCAAAGCATGTACCAATGCTGTGCTGAGAGATTGCGTTTCGACCAATAGCAAACCCTGATCAGTCCCAAAAGTCAGTTGTCCCCGCAGGGTTCTTTAAATTGGTTTTCTAATTGTGTTACTTCTGAACTAGCTTGTAGCTTGAAATGACCTGGACATATCCGTAGCCCATTCAATGCGCTGATCGATAATTATTTAAATGAACCTATCAATAAATAATCCCATATCCTCTAACAAATCCTACAATTATATAGTTCACAAATTAGAAAGGCTGGCTAAACCGTACCTTTCTTTTTGTTTACAAGAATCATACTATCAACCCCTCCCACTTACACCAGCCTTTCAAGCTAGGCTAGTTCACGCCACCCAGCTAGCTGAGCTACGCTAGTTCACGTCACCCAGGTACACAGACATTAGAACTACACTAGCTCACTTCACCTAGCTAGCCGAGCTAGGTCGTGTCACAGAGTTGCACAGCAAGTCAGAGTGGTCAGAACTTTGTTATTGAGTTTTTTTAAATTCTTAAAGTCTCCCGCCTACTTACTGGGAGGGGCTCAATCATACCCATTGCAACTTTAAAAACCCTTCCCAAATTGCATTTTCAACACGAGAATCAAAGCCAGTTCCAGAGACGTAACTGTCACAGGATCAGTCGTATATTTCGCATTATACTCAGCTAAGGTGTGATTTGGTAAGAAATAAATCTTGTGCAAACCGAAACAGCTTTTAGAAAGCAGCTTACCGGAACATAAACGCTGAGCAGTTTTCCATTTCTGGTCAGCTGTATTGATGAAGGCCGCCCGCTGAAAGCCTGCTGTTAATATTTTACTGGCGGGGAGAATGGCAGTAATCACTTGCCCAGTACGACCTTTCCTATTATTACCTGAGTGTCTTGCACACCACTCAGAAAACCCACAAACATGAATACAACCCGGATGAAGATGACGAGAATGATGATGAAATCTTTGATAAAACGTGTGCTCACTGAAATGTTACAATTTAAGAATTGTGCGCTTGTAAAAGTGTGTTACCCTTGGCCAGGCGGTGGTTTTATTCAGTATGAGGCCACAGAACTAGATGGGTTGCTTTCCATTCTCAGAGGTTGGCCCACTCCCTAATCAGCTCATACTCCTGGGAGTGAGCTGCACATCTATTTCCTGGTTCCCCCTCACTCCAGACACACCATTAAGGGTCAAATTAGCTGCCTGACTCCCTCTAAAGCTGCTGCCTGCAATGACACCATTTGGGCTAATGCTGTGATTCATTCAAGCGTTTGAGTCTTAACATTATATGATGGTTCCTCTGTAGGGTGAGTTTAATCTCAGTATCAAATTGATTAAATTAATTTGTTGATGAATCGTATTTAAGTACATGCGTGAGATCACACTCAAAGAAAACTGAGGGAGAAAGAATAAAACACAGAAAAGCCAGGGAGACTATTTCTCCAACAACTAGAAAGTTTTACCCCAGCATGGAAACCAGGAGGACAAACACTGAATATCAGAGATGCATCTAATGGGGATCCCATTGGTTGACCTGAAAACACATCCAACCCAAATAGTTTGGTACATTTAGCGGAATTGGAAGGGAATATACTTCAAGCGTGAATAGGGGAGCTTAGTGCCTTTCAGGCACTGAGGACATCTTGTTCGGCAAGATAAGTACAAGCTGTTGTTTGAGTTTGTAAAAGCAAAACTTAAGCCCTGTATCTACACAGCCTCCGTTATCCCACTTTGTCCCCAAGACAAAACAATAACAAGTAGCCTATACAACGCCTGGAAACGTGTGGAAGGAATCAACATTAAACGAAACAAACTACAAACTCTCTGATAACATTTGTTTGCAATTAAAAGTATGCTACAGTAAAAGCCAGACAAAATCCAGAAGCATTAACCACCCGGAGCGACGATTTATCACAAGCGGGCTGGTGTCTGATGAAAAGCTTCACAGCAACAGTGTTCTTAACTCACATCACCAACATCACCGCGGCGCACACACCAACACCTTTCAAGGTGCTGATAGGAAGACTACGTGTCAGGGCTGTGAAACGCAATATGTGCGTGGCACAAGCCGTCCAGGTAGAGGCCCCCACATCAGAGTAAAGAGGAGAATAGACCGCGCTGTCAGGAGCCGTGTTAAGGTTAGTCATCCGGGGCCTAGTGCCTCTGTTGTCGTCTGTCCTCCCAGGGATCCCTGGATGTGCGCACTGGCACATGCTGAGGGAAATGTGCAAATGTCTTCAGGATGAATGCCATCGCGCGAGGTGAACATCTGAGGCAATAGAGGCTTTGCGATACACTTGTTTATTCCCGGAGTCAGGTGGCGGTTGTGACCCTATTATACTATTTTGAATAAAGCTTTTCCATTATGTTTAAGATTCAACTACTGAGTGCACTGATAATAATGAGTGCAGTGATGATGATAATAATAGAGTCAAATAGATAACGTAAGTAAATGATTATCAACCACAGAACGTACACCCAGCCAAAGACAACAGCGCCACATAAATGCGACGATCATCGTCCGGATCCCCATGTGGGCTGGGCTTCACGCTGCTATGTGTCGCCATTGGAGTTATAGGGACTATGTTATGAAACAGGCTTTGGGGACCGTCCTCATCATCAGCCCTGTGCACATGCCCATTAAAGATGCAGGGCACCACTTGTTTTTCTCTGGCAACGCAACAGGAGTCAATGCGGCAGACGAGCCACCACTGACAGCAAAACGGTGACCTGAATAACACAATATATAACGCAGCGGTGGAGTCGGCTTCCATTATGAATTAATGCGGGGGGATTACCTGTCCACGTGGAGGAGTCCCGCATTGTGATCGGGGGGGCTGGGGTTCTACAAAGGTACCAGCCAAATGTCTCCCACCCACTTAAATACACCGCAAAACTTCTAACAAGCGGCCAGGATCCGTTTATAATTTGCGTATATTTTAGTATTTCTTTAATTTTCAATTATTATTCAATTATACAAATTTTAGTATATCATCATGGGAAACCCTGCCCATGATAATATACTCATTAGTTGTGAATCAGCCTCCCAAGTTACGCTGGGTGTGAGAATCTTCCGCGGACGTTCGTCAGGGTAAACGATACTCAGGTCCAGCCTTTGTGCCGACCCGACCCAGAGTCGCCAAGGTGACGCACGTGGGAGAAGATGTATATATTTGTTTTATAGCCTTTGCCTTTTAGTATTTTTAACAATTCTATTGTAATGAACAGTGTCTAAGTCTTCCGTGTCGTAATTCCTTGATCTTTTGCCAAGCTTCGGGGTTGGCGTGGTAACGACGCTGGCAGATTTGAGGTAAACACGGCTGCTCTGAGTGGGACACATGTAGCCCTCAGAGCGCGACGTTGGTCGAATGATGATGAAAGGTGTTGAACGGCGTCTCATTGCCAACGGCCCCCCAGGGGGCACTCAGACGCCGGGCGGTCTCTCTCTCTCCGTTCCAGCCCTATTCGCTGGAAAACAAAGAAAAAAAGCCAACACATTGGGCGCCGGGCAAGCACACACATATTGTCTGGTGTAATTCTAACAATCTCGTTTAACTCCCATGAATTATTGATCAGACACAGAAAAGAATACAGAGAATTGCGAGTCAATATTTAATCAAGCGACACAGCCCCTCTCTTCCGATGGAGGAGAGAATAGGTCTTCATTATTGTTGTAGCGGAGCCAGGCTATTCCTCCTCCCCATTGGCTCGGAGTTTCATCATGCTTACGGCGAATGACAAAGGAGACAAGTTATCTTATTATATCTCTAGCTGAATTATACATGTGATTCAGAGACCTACTTTAGCTCTGTGCATCGAGCCAACTGTACACCCAGCCGGGCGCGGGCTTTCGTCATGTAGCAGTCTTGACGAG
The DNA here is from genome assembly GCA_027122715.1 of Trisopterus minutus. NCBI lineage: Eukaryota > Metazoa > Chordata > Actinopteri > Gadiformes > Gadidae > Trisopterus > Trisopterus minutus. The sequence continues at coordinate 21,671,672 of JAOPUD010000009.1, forward strand.
TCAAGTCGAGTCCATTTTATTTGATGTGCCCTCAATCAGACTTACAGTCTCAAAGAGGCTCACAGGCCATGTGTTTGTGACGAGGTGTTGGCAGGCCCGTGATTGCGGTTCACTCTAAGACATTCTATAAGACGGCCACGAAGCGCACATGGGTGTGAGCGAAGGCTTGGATCACATGCCTGCTTTTCAATGGCCGCCGCAATGAAGAACGGCAGAACAGAGTTTGTACAGAGGTAAAACACTGCACTCGGCGACGAAGGGTATGAAAAACGTGACGCATCTCTAAGCACAGACTCGTCTGCACAAAAACATTATCTGCATTCAAACGGGCAAACAAACAGGTTGCCAAATGCAACAGCACTCTGTTTGCTTTAGCACAATGAAAATAACCAAATGTCAATATGTGTGATTATCTGTGTTGATATTTGCTAACTATAATTGTCCATGTTTTCCAGCGTGAATGCGTTATATCATTTATATTCATATATTCATTCAAAACCAACGTATGACTGTTGATAGTGGCTGAATAAGCAGCATAAGCATTGTCTTTCCACTAACTTCCCGATATTAGCATTTTTTAACACACATAAACATCAGTTTGTGCTTGCGCAGTAATAGTTCAGCGTTGCATTTCATTTCCCACGGCGTCAGTGTGTTGGAGTTTGGTATGGATGTTGATGGTTTCATTGGATGGTTGAGTTCCTTACAAAGAACAATACTAGAGAAGAAACAATCATGATTATCATCATTGCTGTGTGTTTCTGTGTGTAACACGTGTCAGCTATTGCCTGGTGTTCTGCAGACTGGGTTATAATGAAGATGACCTCTGATAAAACATCTGCTCACTGAAATTTTACGATTAAAGAATTGTATGCTTGTATAAGTGTGTAGCCCTGGGCCAGTTCTCACGAGAGTACAATTTGAATATGCTCAGCGAGAACAAGCTCTGGAACGAGCAATATACTCACTCCCTGATTCCCCTGGCCGAGAACATTAACTAATCACATCGGTGTATCTGGTATAGGCGGGCCAAATGCGTTGCTGTTCTACTGACAGGATACGTCAAGAGTCTTATCTATTGGTTAGCTACGCTGGTCTGGATACGTCACCCCTTGTGTTGTTCTGATTGGTCGTAGTGTTATCCAATTGGGTGCAGTGATTTTCAAATTGCATTCTTGGTGCCGCCTCTCGAGTTGGGCCATTACTCGTTGCCAGACCCTACAGCTTTCTAGGGGTCTGGATTTCCAGGCTACTACAGAATTCAATGGGGTGCTCTCCATTCATAGAGGTAGGCCTACTCTCCGGGATGCGGGGCCCTGCCCTCCAGCCGTGCTGCAGCGGCCACACGGCGAGCCCAAAGCCCCATGCAGAGGTACTTCTGCCCCGGTAAAGGTTGAATGAGGTTTAAACTTAATTAGAGAGAGAGAGAGAGAGAGAGAGAGAGTAAGGGGGGAG
>JAOPUD010000009.1:21684565-21694624 GCA_027122715.1 Trisopterus minutus
ACCTTCTGCCCCCTAGTGCTCCGGAAGTCCAAATACCACATTAAATATGATGTGAGGGGAGAGACAGTGAGAAGGGACACCTTCTCACAGGGAGTTATGACAGGACCAATCAGGGCTCAGGGGAAGGAGTTTAATATCATGACATACATGTAGCCGTGCAGTCTGCCAAATTAAAAAGATAATGGCAGAACAAGGAAGGTTTAGCCATCTTCAAAACAGTTTTTGTCCAAAAAAACACTGAATAACGATGTAAGAAGGTGAACATTAAGGTGAAGGGAAGGCTTTTATCAGTTAAGAATATGTTTTGGCTTTACTTCAAACCGAATCCGAGAAGAGTGAAGAAAGCAAGGATGTCTCTGATTGGCTGGCATGTTTTGAACTCAATTACGGCCAAGCCAGCCGAGCCCAACCGATATTCATTGCAAAACTCAAATGTGTTTATCTGGATGGTCTCACAAGGCTATACCATTTCCAAAGGAATTGCCAAAAAAGCAATATTCACGCAGTTTCGATCTTTGTTTGAGTAATTTCATCTTTCATTTAATTTCAAACTGGAGCTGTTTACTGCCTTCCATTTGATACTGCTTGGCATTTGAATCCATCAGAGGGAATTAGTCTGAGAAAACAGTGGAGGAATGACTGATAATCATCACTGTTGATACGGTTGATCTAATGATCTAGATTCAAGTTGAATCAACAAAATGACAACTCAGTTGTCATTTTCCTATTGCCTATGAAGCCTTTTTATCTCACATTATTGTTCATGTTAGTCCAAGGATAACAATCGCCTCAGCCAATCGAGGTATGGGAAGTCCTGAAGACACACACAGACCTCTAACTACTTCAGGGAAGAAGATGGAAAACAATGGAGACACTGTAAGTTGGAGATTTGGGTTTATCGTTGCGGGTACAACGGGGTTGAAAGACATTTATAACAGCGGCCACATTGGTGCGGCAGTTATTGGCCCAGAGGTCGGTAGGAACATGAACCAGGGAGGATCGCTTAGCAACAACTAACTATAATAGAGTTCATATTAGTCATAATGAGGGTGATGCGTATAGAATTGGTCATACGGGTTAGGGTTAGAGTTAAGGTTGGAGTAGCAGGGTTCACTAAGGGTTAAAGGTGCCATTGCGTGCCACCAGGTGTGGTGTGATTAGCCGTTATAAGAGGTTTTGGAAATCTGCCCCTTAAGACATCACAGGTGTCCGTGTTATGATGTCATAGAGGAGATTTCCAAAACGGCTTGTAATGGCTAATCACACCACACCTGGTGGCATGTCATAGCACCTTTAAGCTAAGTAGCATGGATCAGCCGCCTTAAACTTTCCAAGGGCAGAACTATATATATATATATATATATATATATACTGTATATATATATATATGTGTGTGTTCATATTTATCAGACTATATCAGTCTTCTGCTGGCAGCAGAGGCTCGGAGGTCATTGGCTGGTGATGGATGAGATGGATGATGGTCAAACCAGGCCTTCCCAGATCAGACTGGCTGGGCCATCAATAATAAATCACCTGCCATCAACATTGCATATTAGATCGAGGGCTGGAGACGGGCTGCTAGCGTTGAGTGGGCTCTGACTTTAAAGCCCTTCCTGCTCTCTGGGCGGACATTGCCAGTCATGCTGCGGTCATAGAGCAATATGAAGAGACAGCTAGACATTTAGTGCAGACTTGTTTTCTTCTTGTGAATTCCATGCCTCTTTTTTCTGTTTAGTTATGGCTCTTTGTTGGGGAGTGTACATAAGCGAGAACACACCTACACGGTGGTTGTGGAGCAGATGCAGGCCAGTGTTGTCACAATCTGGAGAGGATGATGCTGTTAGTTAGCCGGTTTCAGCATTGCTAATGACGCAGCGCTACAAGATAAGAAACTCATGGCAATTAATAACATCTTGCTCAAACAGTTATTAGTTCAGACTATGTAGCTGTTTGTGTTACAATTGACTTGTTTATTATTAAAAAATAAAAAGCCTAGAGGCAATACGCAGACAGTAATATTTCAAATGAATAAAAAATTGACAATATCACCTATACACCATTCAACAATAATTATGATCATAAAACTGCAAATATATTCATGAAAATTTCTCTGGAATGTCTGCCTGAATCATCATTTTGAATTATGGAAATTTTTTAAAATCATGCATAGAACAAAAGACAGACCCAAATAATTTAGGCCCTGGAACTTAAAAATATTACTTAGCATCTTATCCTAGCTATCTGTGTTGTACACAGGGAATGAGTTAACCTAGCGATTGTTGGTGCTTGGCACTTGGTTCTATCTTCCTTACTGTACCTTCAGCAAGTTATTGTTGGTTCTCTTTCCTCTGATAAATGTTATTAATGTAATTCACTTTGGATAAAACCATCTGCTAAACGCCCTAAATGTATCGTTTTACTTGAAAAGTTTTTTATTGGAGTTAAAATGTATTTTCCATGTTTTGTGGATTCATACATTTGGAAACGGCTTACTGCAGTTCTTGTGGCAAGAACATACACTTCTTGCAAGATGGCGTTCCTCTTACTATTTCATTGTGAACATGTTGTGACTTTTGCAGGTGTTGTGGCTTTTGCGTGTTTGTGTTGTGGTTTTTCCATTTGTGTTTTCCTTTTATGCGCTTGTGTTTCAGATATAGTTCGTTTGGCGCGGCTGGGGCACGTGGGCGTACACGTGGGCATGCGGGAGCAGCCACATTTAAAAGTGTTCATTACTCGCCCAAACTACAAAGTTTCTGTATTTTGTACTTTTTCAAAGGGAGACTGTAAGTCGTTGAACCGAGTTATGTCGGAGCTGTGATCCTAAGAAGTCTCTTTTTTTTTTCAACGTAGATAGAAAGAAAGTCCTACATTATATTTGGCGCCGCAGGATTAAAAAGCAGACTTTCCAAGAGTTTCAAGTGCAGAACAGAACAGAACAGCTGTACCTGCGAACGGTAAAAAACAAGCTCAAATGTGTGTGTCCAAACTCGCCTCAAACACATCATGAAACAACGTAGTACTGTCGTGCCAAACAACAATACAAGAGGGGAGAGGAACTTTCTGAAGCACCCTGTGGAGCATTGCTCACTCTCTGCTTCCTGAAACATGTTTAGAGGTGAACCATGTTGCAGAGTATCTCTTCATCAGGGTGGAAGACCGTGCAGGAATCAAACATACGTGGGAGGGCCTTCAAAGCTTTGAGTACGGACATGAAAGAGAAAGGTTGATGTAAGGAGAATTAGATCCGACACGGTTTGATCTCATCATAAACTAATGCCTTAATAATGACATCAGCCACTTATTCTCCATGGCAGTGAATGATTAAGACAAATCTTTGGCTCTTGATCATATACAAATTGCATATTATTATATACAAAACCCATCTATCTTTACATGTTTGCCATTTCTATATGGCTCTGTAGTCTCACCATGATAATCCTCCTTTTTTCCACCTATTCATCTATGTATGTTGACGTTTGTGTTTATCCTTAGATTGTACAACGTGTCAAAAGTTGCCCGATCCAATCAAATCACATCCCTTCTTTGTTTAGCTCTGCCTGTTCACTTGTAAATTGCTCATTATGGAAGTAAGACGTTCTCTGAAAGTCATCTCCCATTGTCTTCACACTTTATTGAGCCTTAAAAACTATGCCTGGACACCTGCTGCTGGTCTGCAGAGCTGTGCCGGGGAAGAGTTTGATTGCTGCAGGATTTACTACGTTTAAAACAAGCCAATCGCCACCCAGAGTATGGTATTAGGTGCTGTGGCCAGCGGATACCACAAACATTTTCAACACATGCTGTTTTATAAAGGTGTGCGGGGGGCTGCTGCTCTGCATCCGCCCCAATAAACACCAGCCCCATTAAACGGCCAAGCATTTGAAATGTTTACGAGGATGGGAGGGCGGAGGGAGGTTACGACAAGGTTGTCCCCGGATGCTCCCTGCAACGCCCAGAGCAGACTCCCGTTTTGCAAATACTTTCATGGATGGCTGCTTATCCATATTCTGGCAAGGCCAGCGATGCGATTTCACTCTTGATTACCTCTGCTGATCAGCGTGATTGGTTTAGTGTTGAGCAAATATCAAGGCAAACAATGCATGGATTACCAGGGCGAGAATCAGGGGGATAAGCAAAGAGGCAGGAGGTCTTTGGTGGTTTCCATAATCCTGATGAACTGCCAAACAACTTTGGCATTTGAGTCGCGCAAGGTCAGCACAAAATGAAACACAGTGAAACTCCTCTCAACTCGAGTTGTGGGTAAAGTTTGACCTCGCCTGACGAGTTTGTTAGGAGCACGGCATTTCACAGGATTAACCTGATATCAATCTGCCGCCTTTTAATTCCACGGTAATTTAAACCTCCAAATTGATCTGCGTGCCTAAATGCAGTTTTTTTCTGAATCCCTGCCATATCAGATGCTTTCTTGAGATTGTTATCAGAGGAAAAAGTCAAAGTGACAGACATTAGGTAGAGTTCTCCCCTGGGGCCCAGGCCTCAAACGACCCCCTTCTCTTCTCCATTCCTCTGGGCTGGTGACAGGTCAGCCCTTCTCCAGGCAGGAGGCAGATGAGGCCAGACCCTGTTACACAAAGCCCCAGATTACTCATGAGCACCAATCCAAATAACTTGTCAAGACGGATCTTGGGTCCTCGTGTTCATTATTCACACTCCAGACGCTCTGGAGGCAGGGTAAGGTGTCTCGAGGGTGGAAGGGGAGAGAGGAGCTCCTCACCTCCATGCCTCACCGCCGCCTCACCTCTTATGAGACAATAGAATGGAATCGGGCCAAGGCTGGTTGCATTTAATGATTGCAGAAGAGAAGAAAATAGTTCAAGAATGCGTCACGTATAATTCACTACCATGCACTTAGCCATTATCTTTTCAGCTTCACAGATGCAGGAATAAAAAGGAGCACATGTAGGAAAATGTAAGATGCATTGAGCAGCCCGTCGACATTTCATCAGGCAAAATAGATTTCAAACAGAACAAGTCTCATTTGAGTGAGTGCCCAATAATGGGCACCTGGTGTTTGAGATTTAACTACTACAACAGCACCGTCTTCAATATCCTCTCCTATCTCCTCACATTAGCACAGTATTGTGATCTTTAGAAGAAATAACACATTTCCAGTCTCTCTGCCTACTGTGTGTCGCTTAATGGCGTGTGGCTGTGTTATCTGAAACGTTTTTCTAGCATGGCTGTGTGTGTATGTGTGTGTGCGTGTGAACATGCACGAGCGTGCATACATGATTGAGGTGTGTGCGCTTGAGTGAATGCTCTCGGCCAGCGTGTCTGTGACGGCAGACACAGCAGACACAGAAGACACTGAGTAAGATGGATCCTGCCTGCTAGTCTGTCCATCCTTGCGGCTACGGCCTCCAAAACCGCTAACCGCTAATGCAGTGGCTCATTAGTCTAACCACACAAGAGCTCCCTCTTACAAACAGCCCGTGAACTCTCAGTGGAACCGGTAACCGCCAGTGTTGGCAATACACACATTCCCCAACCTGTAGCGTGCATAGAGTCCTTTCGTTCGCCACACTCGAGAGCAACGAATCGGACGATCACACGTCAAGAATACTGTGTCCAGGGCACAGGGACAGCATGAAGTCGGCGAGAAGAGGCTGCCTTTTCTTTTTGGATTTTCCACTCATAAACCACCATAAAAAGCTCTCCAACACACGGCCCCATACAGGATGCCCCGGACATAATGCACATGTAATGGGGTCCATTACAGAGGAAATTAACCGACTGGCATGGGGGGGGGGATAGAGTTTGAGCTTTAATGGTTTAGAGGGCAATCAGGTCCCAAGATGTTAAAAGGAGATAACAATATGTTTAGCCTACATGCTTCCAGGCGTTATTGCCCATTGCTGAGATGATATTCCTATAGTGTAGCCCGCTCCCAGTGGGTGATGTGTAGAGAAATGCGGCTTGAATTTGAATTGACATCAGATAACAAAACCAAACCACAGCAGCAGCATCTCCACGGGCGCTTTGGTCTGCATCTGCACCGAGCCGTCCAGCCCCAAGAATCAACACATAACGGACACGGCGATCCCAGAGCCACTGAGCACAGGAGCCGGCTGACACGACATGAAGGATAGATGTGACTGCTCCAGACTCAGAGGCTCCTCGCTCCCTCTCTGGCCCCGGTGCCAGGTGCCTAGTGAAGCCTGGCCTGCACTGGCTGTCCACAGAGTCTCAGTGGCAGCGTTGCCCGCAGGCCGTAACAAGGCCTGACGGGTGGAGACACTTCCTTCCCCCGTCCCTTCCCAGGTGGGCCCTTCCTCACGGCGCACCGAGTCACATCGACCCACAGGCAAAGCGTTGATTGGGTCTAATCCGCTGTGAATTGATTGTGGGGATGAATCAAGCTGGTTAACATACCCACTCAATCTGCCACGTTGCATCTGTTCACCGGTGGTGCGTCTGCTCTCTCATGTACATGCACTTTACGTCTGGGGGGTTGTGTTTGTGTGCTGTTGGGTTTTAAAGGTGGTTGATTAACTGCACACCGACTGTGTGGATAATTGTTAAGCTTTCTGTTAAAGGAATTGTCGAGATAATGGAGTTGCACGTAAAGTGAATGCAGACAATGCAAATAATAGACTAGAATTGTAAGCATACCTGGAGGAATTGGGGCTGCACAACAGTCATTATAATCATATGCATTTACATGTTGTATAATATCTGCCAGGACTACGATCCATTCTGGCGTGAAAGGCGATTGCTATGCATACTGAGATTGATTAAAAAAATAATAATAATCGTACATAATAATTACATAGGTATCGAAAGTTCGCAACTAGGCCGCATTCCAATGGGGAAAAAATGCAATACATTTCCTTAGCATCTACTAACTTATATGTGGGTACCTGAGTCGTGTGTCCTTCTGATATATAATAGATGTTGAATCTTGAGGTGGCTTCCTCACTCTGCATCAGTGTCATAACTCAAAATGGGGGCACTACGCAGACCCCGGGCCTGCCAAGCACTCAGGGATGGGGGCAAAAACCGCTCTTTTTTGCTCGCTATTTTAAGAGACTATGAGGGTTGGCGTAAGCAGAAAACATTGCCAAAAGAAACAAACACAAAAAAACCTCTGCTGATATCTCCAGTGGAGAGTGAGAGCTGAGCAACTGGCCATTATACTGTAATGGTACCATCAGCACAATGTACGATTCTTCCAACCACTGCACTCCACAGAGAGTCACATACACAAGACTCCATCTTGCCACGGAGCAGAATAGATTGGCTCGCGGAATGGCCGAAGTTGTCCATGGTCATTGCATCCATTAAATCACGTCCACTCTGGTTGGGGCTTCTGCGAGGGGAGAGGGGGGAGTCATTACATGTCACGTGAGCTAGGTAATTAACAGTTTAGGGCTAAAGGCCTGCGCTTAAATGTTTTATGGTCGGTCAATGGCGCTGTTACTGGGCTCCGTATCTCACCGATGACAATGCAGTCTATTAGGCCATGACGTAGAGGGACGGGGGACGTAGGGGAATGAGGCGGAGGCAGCTGGTCAAACCATGCCCTGCGTAGTATACATGTTCGTTCCCGCAATCTTCATGCGCTCTACATAACGCGGCTTCACGCACAAGCGCACACCGTGCCACTCGTGTGTAGCCATTAAGAGCCGGCTGCACGTTGTTGGACTTTGTACAGAAATCCTCTAATTATAGGATTTATAAATGGCCAGTGTGCTACATGAATAAGTAAACACATGACAGCGGGAAGAGGCAGCGCCGTATTAAACCCTTGCGTGCTTCTTGTCTGGGGAGATTAACATTCTGAAGGTCACTGTTGACAGAGAGGGAGCTTTTAAGACCCCACTCTTAGTGGGGAACAAAACTAGCTGGTGTGCAAGGTTACTTAGCGATAAGACCACCACCACCCACGGCGGAGAGACACATGAAAAGAGCGCGGAGCCGAGCAGGCATTTGTTGATGGTTGAGTCGGGGGCATGCCCCATTTAAAGCCGGGCGGCAGGAGGTACAAAGGTACGCACACGCTGCATCTGGTGGAACGTATATGCGTTCGTGTTTGTTGACGATATGTTATGCTTCTGAATTTAGTTGTCGAGGGGAAGCTACTGTATGTTGACGAGACGCATAACCCCCACCCCCCCCCCTTTTGTCCTGTGCTCTGGGGGGAAATACTATTCAGGATTCCAGTCGAGTGTCAGACAAAGAATAGGAAAAGCCTTTCTGTGTTCATGAATACCCTGGCAATCAAGGCATCAATTATTTAAGATCCTTGCAGTCTAGAGAGCAACTAAAGCAGGCTGTCCACGGCAGTGCCGGCCAGGACTGTTAATGCAGTCCGTTTAACACGGTGACATTTCAACTGGAGCTCGGCGCTAAAAAGAAAGAACGTGGACAGAGTTATAGTTTGAATCCATAAGGGTGTTATGCAAGGTTATCCGTCACTCGATGTGTGTGGTTCAGAACGCTCTCCATCCAGTGGACCCAGCCAAGTGCTTCACACTCGGCTGTTTCCTTTTTACATTTCTTGAATTTTTCTCAACTGAATTGACAACTTTATAAAAATTCACAAAACAAACAAAGGGCAATTGGACATGGGGGACATGGTCATGGTTGGGCCTGTTCCATAGAAGGTTCCCTTACTGCTGCCTGTACTATATTGGGTTGCCATGTCCATGTCTCCACGCCCAATAAGTTACAACGTGTCTTTCAGGAACAGACCTGTCTCCCAGGAGATAAACTGCAAGCTGCAGAGATCTGACGAAAGCCATTGGCCCATCCCTCCCATCCATAACAAAACAACTAAAACGTCAGCCTGATTTCCTGTCTTCGCATTAAAGTTAATTTCCCCCTGACTGGCTTACATTTTTATTTAATATGCAATTTGTTACGGCTCAGTTTCTTTTTTATATGCATTGCAACAATTTACTGTAAAATCGAGATAGGCCTACTATTGATTGTTCGAGTCTTTGACAATTTACTAAAATGACTTAATGGGTTCATGACAATCTAGAATAGAGGGATAAATAATATACGGGACAGATGGCACAATTAGTCAACTCTGTGTGTGTGCTCACTCACAGTCTTACACATTAGCTTTAAAATGCTCATGCATCATTAAGCAGTGTGTGCAGGCGTCTGCATCCCAAAGAGGTCCTTCTTTAACATCTAAATGACCTTCATAAAGGTATTCATAAGTATTCCCGACAGGCAGAATGTATATATTTTCCCTCTGTTCATTTAACCTATGCCAGCCGACAGGAAAGAAGACCCGCTGAAGCAGAGAAACCCCTTCTGAGACCCGGAATATAGAAGACATTTAAACCACAAATACCCCACTCCAATAACGCTGCGCTTCCCTTCACATTAATCGCGACTGCGTTTTTTGCTCCACATGTAACGGAAAACCCATGAACTAGGGAAAGAAGCATACTCTGTCACTAACTAAATTAGTCCAACTTTGGGGGAATAATTAAATATTCCCTCCCATTTAACGCCATTGTGTGGTGATACATTCCACCCAGGTGTAATAATCCGTCTTGATTAAAACAGCGACGCAGCGCGCGGCAGCCAATGAACGGGGCGGGAGCGCACGCGCATCGTTCACACATCGGCGCTCCACCGCGGCTCTTCACCCTGATGGGACACGGGCTGAACGGCAATATTGGTTTTTAAATTTACATTTTCTCAAACTGCCAGACTCTCTCCATATGCCTACCAAATATCACTGAACCAATTAAAACGCACATCTGTTTCATTAGGCGAGCTCATATTCATCCATCTTATCTGTCAACCCCCTCCTACCTGCATGCGCCCCATCTCAGCGACTGCGGAGACGGACTGATTGAGGCAATTTCACTCCATTTGACCAGAAATTACAACTTTATTCTTTTAATTCCCCAGTTGCCACCAAATTATTTTTTGAAGTTCCAATTCCAAGTCCAAAGTTGTCGATTTTTCTTTTTGTTTGCAAACACATACATAGACAGACAAAAACACACACACACACACACACACACACACACACACACACACACACACACACACACACACACACACACACAC
>JAOPUD010000009.1:21700502-21712780 GCA_027122715.1 Trisopterus minutus
GGAGGACCAGAGAAGGAGGAGGAGGAGGACCAGAGGAGGACCAGAGAAGGAGGAGGAGGAGGACCAGAGGAGGACCAGAGAAGGAGGAGGAGGAGGACCAGAGGAGGACCAGAGAAGGAGGAGGAGGAGGACCAGAGGAGGACCACACTGGTCTAGAGGGGGCCGCATGGGTCTAGAGGGAGGGGGACCAGACGGGTTTAGAGGGAGACCCAACAGGGTCAGGAGGGGGACCACATGGGTCTAGAGGGAGGGGGACCACACAGGTCCAGGAGGGGAGAAGGGTCCCACAGGGGTCGCCACGGCTAAAAAGTTGAATTCTTGGCGAGAGTGAAAGAAAACCTTTTCCCTGCTTCCTCTTCTCGTCTTATCTGATAGAAATAATAGAAATGTCAATACCTGCAGAGACAAACAAATGATGCTCACAATTAGCTCATTCAAGTACCGTAATGGGTTAGCAATGCCTGCTAAAAGGCATCATTTGTCCGGCAGAGCGTCGTAAATACACAGTACAGTGGGTCAGGGCCCAGGGCCCGCCCGCTAATTAGCCCACTCCTTTGTGACTCAGCCCCCGGCCGCTCCGTTGCTATTGGACGCTGGGAGTGACGACGTACGACTAGAATTGGCCAGGGGACAACAGCCCAGTCCGTATGCAATAACTGTTGTTCGACGCAATGTCCGACTTAATGACAATGAGCCGGGCCCCGTCGAAGGGAATCCAATTAGAAACCTCCAGCCGCCACCATAAGGGAACCGGCGGCGCGGGGCGGAGTGGTATCGACGGCTGATATTAACCACGGAGTGTGGGACTCTGAGGCGTCGGGGAGAAGATTCAAATATCACCATTTGAAGAGGATTATAAACTGAGAACATAAACAAGATAATCCCTTGGGGGAACGTGGAAGGCATATCCACGGCAATGTAGACCGAATAATATGCTCAGTACTATAGCAGAAGAATCCCTCCATTCAAAGCAAATATTCACCTTGGTTTTGATCCCCGGTTCATTTTGTATCACTTCATCTTTATGTTAAAATATGGAACCTAATCTCGGCCCCCGCTGCCATTGTGCTGGAGCGAGACTCAAACAATATATAATAATCTCTTTAATCTTCTGGGTGCCATTTTGTTTGGATCTACGCTAAAACTGTCGCAGCCAGGTTGTAACACATCAACAACAAGCAAACATGTACACTGGTTCGCATGAGACAGTTGGAATCGACTGTTTGGTCGAACTCGTGGTAAATGAACTGCATTTATACAGCGCTATTCTAACCAGTGGCCACTCAAAGAGCTTTACAATATGTCCTAACATTCACCCATTCATGCACACATTCACGGCGGAGTCAACCACGCAAGGCAACAGCCAGCTCGTCGGTAGCAGTTAGGGTGAGGTGCTTTGCTCAGGGACAACACAACGCTCAGCTAGGAGGAGCCGGGGATCAAACTAGCAACCTTCCGTTTACCAGCCAACCCGCTCTACCTCCTGAGCCACATGCCTCCCGTATGTACCCCAGAATAGCCTACAGAGTAATAATCTTCTGCGGGCACAGAATCGTGGGTAGAACGGCCGCTGCTGATCCACACAGTAAGCACTGAATGCATGTCCTCGCCATCCTCCCCCATAATTATAGACACGTTACAAAGAACACCTGGCTGAGGGGAGCTGTAAATATTAAGTAAATACCAAGCGCTAGGGAAGAACTAGAGTGGGCGGTTCAGCCTGTTTTGATGCAGTAATGTCTAAACCCTGACTCAATAAACACTTAGGACTACTGTGAAACCAGACTACGTTTGAACTCAAGCAGAGCGGGTGTCAGTGAGATGACCTAGGAGGAGCACGTCAGTGTTAGCTCTCCTAGAAACTATAATCCCCCCTCCATGATGTAAATGTGCGGCTCACGGCACAGATTGTGCAGCCTCTGCACCGCCCTGTGATGTATGTGCGGCGCATTATGTGAACTCAGCTCCGTGGAGGATTCCAGCCCTCATCACACAGGCTTTGTGTGTTCTTCTGTGAGGCTACGCAGGATGCATGAGAATTACTCTCTCCATCCCCCCCCCAACGCCCCTATGCCGCTGACCCCATTCACAGCCCAGGACGGCGCTCTGATCTCCACCAGAGACTCTGCGACGCCTGGAGGTTTGGTTCTCTGCCCGAACCCGAGACCGGCCCGGCTGGGCAGGAATTCCCTGTCCCTCAGGTCCCCGGGTATTTCGCGGTGGGAGATTAAACTATTTGGTTTGTTTTTAGACCTGAGATGAGGAGTAGGCTATTCGATGTGATCATCTGAATGTTATAAATAGTAACATTGTGACCTTAAACCTTATTATGAATCAATCACTGTGATCGATACATGATGAGGTTACCACAAAGCAAGAATGGTCATATCATAACATTTGCCATGTTATAATACATGTACCATAGGCCAGCAAAACGTCTCTCCGCCCAGCTCCAGCCCATCTGTTGATTCTTGTTTATTTTGTATTTTATGTTACATAATATGTCATCAATAAGATCACTGCTGTTGTTTGTTTTTGTATTGCAGTGTAATTCTTATTTTTTGGGATCCTAATCAACACATGGTTTCTCGCACACAGGTTTTCTGTCATTCAGATGGCTGCCATCCACTATTCCACGTGGCTTCACGGCTTCACATGGCTCCACACTTGCTTTACAAGGCCTTTGAGAGAGGAAGTCGGATATATAGAAAGGTCCGCACCTAGGCTCATTTAGAACATATCTTGGTCGTTTTATACCAGGCTCGGCCCTGACCTAATTTTTACCAGGTGGTAGTAGCCTACTAGGGGCTAGTTGGCTAGTAGGTACTAGTTACTAGGTTAGACTGTAGACATCCTTCGGTCACAAAGGGAGAAAATGATGATAGATATATGTTCATATATCATCATCATCAGTATCTAACATCAAACAGATCCACTGTATCTGTGCGTGCGTGCGGCCATGCATGCCAACATGTGTGTGTGTATACTATATATCAACATCAACTGTCATATGTGCATGCGGTCGTGTGCATGTGTGTGTGTGTGTGTGTGTGTGTGTGTGTGTGTGTATGTGTTGTATATATCAACATCAACTGTCAGGCTTCACAGCCACCCTCTGAAGTTGGTTCATGGTCTGCCTAACTCGCCAGTGGGCATGGCTATTTTATCTGGCAGTTAAAGATAAAGCCAGAGGAGAGACAGGGGTTGGTAGTGGGAGGGGAGGACGAGAGACACAAGCCAATAGACTGAAAAGTAGTGAGGGCGAGAGAGAGGACAGGACGGTGGAAAGGAAAATGCTTGGCAGTCACCCAAGTGGATCAGTGCCTCTGCTGTACAAATGTGATGTAGTGGAGAAGGGTGAAAGTGATAGCCTGGAAATGAGAGAAGCCTGATACTTAATCATTAGCGCCACTGCGGCGTGGCAGATAGGAGTGGTGGACTTCAAGGTGTTCTCCCTGATGGAGCTGGGGTGCAGCCACACGCTTGTTCTCTGCCACCGAAGGCACGGGGTGCACCGCGAAGCGATTACAAACTCACCGGCCGCTTTGTAACTGTCCAGCGAGCACTCGGAGACCGCGGCCGCGGTGTCTGCACTCGCCTCCTAAATGCACCTTTGATTTATCAAGGCGCTTGTGTTGATTACAAAAAAATAGACACAATGTGTGTTTTGGTGTTCTCTGGACATTGTAATTATCTATCGGTTTTGATGGTTATTTAATCGAATAAAGAGGATAGGATGGGAACTTGTAAAACACTAAGTTATTTTATTGCCACTTTTGTAACTGATATCACATTCCTAAGAGCAGATGTCTCGTCGCCACCAAGCTATTTTACTGCATCTTTGATGTACCGTGTTTTTAGTTCTTCCACAACAAACCGTTACCACAAAATGCTCCAGTCTAACACATTTGTTCTGGTCGCTTCGATTGCTGCACTGAAAACGCTCTTAGATTGCCTTCACCGCTCACCTACACTGCTGCGGCGCGCATTCATGCAATGCCAAAAACACGGGGCAAGTATCCCAGTTTCCAGAAAAAACCCTAGCATGCCCGGACATACCCATTGTCCTGTGACAGCCGGTGGCGCAGATCGCAACCCGGGATGAACCCAGAGCACCCGGGCTGAGGATGATAAACACTGCTGGCCGCGCGGCCGAGCTAGGAGGGATTGATGGCAGAGCCAGGGGCCAGCCGAACAAGGTTGACAAGATGGTGGCCTGATAATCGAGTCTCTATTTGTTTCACTTCATAATTCAGTCTGAAGTTTTTCTCCGCCTGGAAGCCCGGGTCAAGGACTGGGTGGGGTTGCCTCCACCTAAACCAATCACTAAGTGGATAACGATGATGAACCCACAAGTGACAGGTCCATAAATCCATAGAAGAAACTTTAAAGGCAGAATTAGACACTTTTCATATGGGGGTCCCTGTTGTTTTCTGAGGCTCATTATAGCCACACAGATTCACAGAAATTCTATCAGCATATTTTCCCTGTCAACTCCGTGCATGGGGTCTGTTCTCACAAGCGACCCCAGACCCCCTTAATCAAATCCTGCATCGCAGAACTTTGGAGGATGGATGGACACGCAGGGGCTGGACCAAATGCATCCAACCAACACAGTCCCGCATATTGCACCAGTGTTTGTGGCCCGTTACAGGGGCCTCCCTTGATGGGGCCCAGACCGTCCACAGGGTAACACAACCTACACAGACACAGCAGCTCATGAGCTACCACAGTAAACAAGTGAACTTCATCATCTGCTTCATATCATCCTATGCAACGACAATGATAAGATTAAAAAGATTCCAGGGCGATAAGTGCTATTTTATACATTTTGTGTGATAATCTGTGGCAATTAGCCTGCAATTCAGACACATATATGCCCACCAGGGGACACGGCTGTATTTCTGATATATCTCGCATGAATGACCACCAGGGGACTGTATCTTAGAGATATCTTCCATTTCACATTGAAAGCATATGTGCACGGTGGCCTCTTCACACAATCAGACACATTCACTTCATTATCCGAAACACGTAGGCGGCAGAAGTCTTTGGGCTTTTGATTCTCTTCATATAATCACGCTTTCATTTATCTTTCAGTTTTTCCATGTTTCTGTGTCTTCTTTATCTTCTGTATCAAATTGATTCACATCGCGTCTCAGTTCTTAATCATTCTTAACGTTGATCAACTTATACGAGCAGAAAGGGCTGTGAACCTCACCCATCCATGCTTCTTAATTCATTCAATGCGTACCCTGCACAGAACATCATTAAGAAATGATGTTTCAGTGCTAAGTAGAGGAGCGGTTGAAAAGTGTACGTCTTTATCGCTGGGATCTGAATCCTACATATAACACATCACATGCTTCTCTCCCAACGGTGTTGTAATGATCTCTAACAGTTAAGCACAAATCAAAGTTTATTTCTCACCTCAAATTACCTGGACCTCGCCATCGTCTTCCTCGTCCATCCTCACCTGAACCGCGTCGACGTTACCTCGATTAATTAGAGGTTCTTTTATAATGTCAGTCCGAAAAAGACTGCGAGGCAAATGGCAGGCAGAGAGGCGTGCTAACAACGCACATAAATTGTGTTTCTAAATGAAGGAAGGTGGGCGAGGTGGGAGCGCTTCGGCTCCTGGATGAATAATGTTTCATTACAGCGGAGCAGACACAAACACATGGAACCTCAAACAAGGGATGTCTCTGTGTATTACAAGCTTTACATTGCGTTTACTTTGAAAGGATTCATTAAGGGAGAGTTAGTCTGAAAGTAACCCCACCAATTTCTGACGGATTATAGATGTATTATGAATCCATCTGAACATAATTTTTCAAACTAATTTATAAAAGCGACTTTGAGGCTGTAATAGATGTGTGTTCAACAGTTAAAGATGTTTAGTAGGGATTCTTCCCCCTGCTTAAACCAGGTGATTGGGCAGTTATTATCTTTTAGACAGCGGTTCTGTGTTTTTTCATAAATTACATTGTCCGTACATCGGCTGGTGGTCAGCTTTGTCACCTCTGCGGTGAGCTTTGACCTCTCTCGGCCACAATGTGTTCCATCACAGCCTTGAGACTCTGTACCGCACTGTTTCATACCAAGTAATAACGTGTGATTACATTGCCTCGTTACACGCATGAGATCCAAACCAACCCTGATTGCTTTCATGCCATTGGCCAAAACCCCTTTGGCCGCGTCTGATTGGATGATGTGTTGTGAAACTGTAAGTCATCCGTTTCTGAGGTTTGAGGGACGTATACTGAAGAACATATTATGGGACGCCCTCATTTGCTGAATTGTTAGGCCTGGATTACCGACGGGGAGTGTTCATTTCCACTATGATTACAGCAGCAGCATGGAGGAGGCTGATTCTTTTGAAGAAATCAAATGCTCTGAATATGAGCGTGAACCTTGTTAGAAGCACAGTGAATCTACAGAAAGAGTCACATGTTGAATAACTTCATAACACTAGGCACGAAGCTAAGCCATGGAACAGAAGCCAAATCAAACTTGTTTAACCATAACTTGTACGGTTAAACAATCACTGGGAAGAATCTACTTCCAATTTACATTATAACGGTGCATATCTCTTCATCACAGTACCAGTTTTTTTGGGTATAGTATACAGTTGCTCATAGCAGTGGGTTATTCAAAGAAAAATGGCAAATCTAGTATTTCTAGACAGACATAGCGTTGCCCTTGAAACACATTGTGTGGTCGTACGCTGCGTGAACACATGTAAACCAGACTTCCCGCCGGCAGCGTTGTGTATCTCTCCATCTACCCAGGGTGTGAACACCAAAGCTCACACCGCCTGCAGCAGCAACCTGTGCATTCCCCACGTGTCACTCCTCATCCGCTGTCACTCTCTCAGGACGCTGTGTGATTGAAAGCGCTTGTCATTTGATTGCTATCGGGGTGGCCCCGGACTGCACCCTAAGTGGATCTGACGGTCGGCACCCCGCGACGGCCCTGATGAATGGGATTGTTCCAGCAGCTGTGCTGGTCATCAGATTATAGCTGTGGGTTCGCCCCTCTAAGAACAGGGGCTGGGTGGTGGTGATGATGCGATCGGGTGTGGAGGTGAAGACCTTTACGTGAAGAGAAGATTGATCATTCCCTGTGAAGCTATAAAAGGCTAGTTCTACGGTAACGGAAACAAACAGAATCTATATTTATTATCATTATGGGGATTATACACTATTTAAATCATGCTTAATAATGTATTCCACTCCTGCCAAGCCCGTTTGGCTAGATGCCCTTAAATTATACACACTGCACCTCTGAAAAAAACCCAAACTGTGATTTATGTACAAAGCAACAAAACTCATTTCAGTCCATCACAGCTTATTTCCGTACATTTATTCCCCTATTCATGGGGCAGCTGTCAAAAGGCCCTAACATGAGATATCTTCAGATAGCGTTTTAAACCCCTGTGACATTTGCTTTTTTGCCCTGCGTGCAATGAGGGCATTTATTCCTCCCATGGATAATTAGTCATCTCATTATACCCCGGTCTGTCCACCATCATTCTTCAAGTTAATACCTTGCGGTCGCTCCAGCGCTCCATTAGGACGGCGGCAGAGGGAATGTTAACCTCCAAAGCCCTCCCACAGCAGACTAAGAGCCTAAGCCGCCCCCTGAAAGCCTTGGGAGCACTGCGCTGCGGCGTTAAAGCTACTCCTTCGATCGCCACTCGGGAACCGTGGTCACTGAGTCGTAGAATGCCCTTCCTACGCTCCCGAGGGAAGCTGCCCGGACCAATAGGAGCCGGCTGCCGGACCGCAGCCGGGCCCGGGGAGACCAATGAAGAGCAGTCGGAGCCAGCATGGCACCCATCTTTATGGAGCGCGTTGGAAGGGTCGGCAGGCGAGAGTTAGCATGGTGGCTGTTAGAGAGTTAGCATCATGGCTGTTAGAGAGTTAGCATCATGGCTGTTAGAGAGTTAGCATCATGGCTCTTAGAGAGTTAGCATAGCGGCCCTTAGAGAGTTAGCATAGCGGCCCTTAGAGAGTTAGCATGATGGCTCTTAGAGAGTTAGCATAGCAGACGTTAGAGAGTTAACATTGTAGCTCTTAGAGAGTTATTCATGATGGCCGTTAGAGAGTTAGCATGGCGGCAGTTAGAGTTAGCATGGTGTCTCTTAGATAGTCAGCATGGTGGCCGTTAAGGAGCTCTGGTCTGGGAGAGCCCAGCGTGAAGCTCTCATGTTTCCTCCTTTAGAGGCTTTTAGAGCCAGCGGTGGTTTTCCTCTGCATGTTGTACAGAGGTTCAAGGGTAGTTTCATCCCTTGAGTGCCTTCCCTCTATTCAACACTGGTGGTGCACAAACAATTATTTTAACAGGATGTCTAAAAAGGACATTACTCTTCGTGTGAGGAGAAAAACAGTGAGATGTGTGTTAGAGCAGTATAAATAATAGATTTTTGTGATAATGTTAACTGCTAGTTTGGGTTGCTCTAAGTTTCAAAGGATCCATTACGATTAAGTTGGCCGAATAAGTACGAACAATAGTAAATAGAACAGCAAAAGAGGACTTGCATGAACACTGGCATGAAAACATGGCATGGTGATCCCTCTAAGTGGGGAATCATCATACAACCCAGAGCATTTTGGTTGAGCTAATATCCAGAAAGATGAATCCTTACAGACCTATCATCTCAAGGGACCGAGTGTGGATGGAAAACAGAGCAAAATCGCTTCCAAACTAAACCAGACCAAAACGCACAGCTGGTACTGAGCTACTTTGCCAACTGCTGCCACAGCCTGCCACTAATACGTGACGTGAGTCATTTACCAAGAAATCTATTTATAGGTTAATGTAAAGCAGTGATGACATGTCTGTATCCAAGCTGGTAACACACAAGGCCTATCCAAATCCATTGCCAGACTGTAGCATCGTGGAATACATACAGCCATTAACTGTTAGGAAGAAAGCTGGTTTCCAGTGTCCTCTGTTTTACATTGAAATAAGTCATCAGTTACTCAGTTATTTCATTGGGAATTTGCAATAGAATTTATGTTGATACACAAACATCACTTGCATACTTATTGCATTAATTAGTAGTTTCCTCTCATCATTGAATAAGGATAATCGTTTAATATTTATGGTTTGGGCCGAAGGCAGAACGTTATACCATAACAGATTGTGGTAATAATTAGTGTTTATGTGATTATAACGTAGTGAAGTGAGTAAAACAGGTGTTGTAAATGGGCACTACTCCTTAGCCTCCAAGCTGTTGAGGCTAGAAAGTCATCCAGTGATCAAAGAGTATAAACATTCTTAACATAAAAATACAGTTGTATCAATCCAATATAAAACATGTAGTGATGTAGAGATATCTATTGTAAAAAAGAGAATAACTAACGAAATCCAGCGGCGGGAAGGATGAGGAGGTTATAATAAATTTATAATGATATTTGTGGGGCCGCTTTGGTGTGTGTTTAGCTAATGCTCTACTCTCCTTCTCCTCCTCCTACTCCTCCTACTCCACCACCTCCTCTCCCCCTCCACCTCCTCATCCCCTCCACCTCCTCATCCCCTCCACCTCCTCCACCACCTCCACCTCCTCCGCCACCTCCTCATTTTCCTATCCCTCCCACATCTTCCTGCTCCTCCCCCTCTCCACCTCCTCCTCCTCCCACTCCACCACCTCCTCCTGTCACCTCCTCCTCTTGCACCTCATCCCACTCCACCACCTCCTCCTCCTCCTGCTCCATCTCCTCCACCACCCCCTCCTCCTCTTCCTCCAACCCCTCTCTCACATCATCCTCCACCTCCTGTTACTCATCACCCTCCTCCCCCTCCGCCACCTCCTCCTCCTATCTCTCCACCCCCTGGGGCTCCACACGTTACACCGCCTGGCAGGGAGGAGGAGATCCAGAATAAGGCTTGAGCATTTAGTGAATAACGATGAGCAGAAGCGAGAAGTGTCACACAGGAGACTATTGATCCTCTTCTCAGGGAAATGTCGCCGCGCGTTCGTCTGTTCTCCCGGAGAACTCCCGTCGTTCAGGATGGCTGTTTACCTCCAGGCCAGCCAAACAATCAGGGAACAGAACTGAAGGAAACACAAAAAATACACAAAAACGTTGGAAGGGAGGTGTGTGTGTGGGGGGGAATTATTCATTTTAAACAAAACACATGCAGCTTTCATGTCTCCGCTCTTTCTTTCACTCACTCTCTCTAGCACTCTCTCCCTCTCTCTAGCGCTATCTCTCTCTCCCTCTCTCTTTATCTATCTCCATCTTCTCTCTCTCTTTCCATTTATCTCTCTCCATCTTATCTCTCTCTCCATCTCTCTCTCTCTCTCTCCATCTTCTCTCTCTCCATCTCTCTCTCTCTCTCTAACTCTCTCTCCATCTCCATAACTCTCTCTCTCTCCATTTCAGTCTCTCGGCCTGTCTTTCTTCTTTCCTTGACGTTCATGGTTGGTCTCTTCACAGACACATCGAGCCCTTAAAGAATGATTTTCTCTCCCCTGTGATGTTGCAGATAAAAGAGGGACAGGAATCCGACCGCTTCAACATTCTGCCTTGCAAATGTGGGAGATGACAGGGCTGCTCCGCCAGCGTCAATTATGAATGACATCCTTTTATCTTCCTCCCGCTAATTAGGCGGGCTGACGCCACATCCTCACACTGTGATCCGCCCCGCCTTGCTTTGTGTTGCTGTCCGGTGCACCTGACTTCAAGCCTTCCGCCGCCTCACTCCCAACATGGGTGCGGCGGGAGAGAGGAGAGAGGAGTGAGGAGTGAGGGGAACCTCATGCTGGAGTTCACCGGAGCGCCATAAAGGTGTGAAAAAGTACTTTAGCACCTCACACAAATGTCACCAGTTTGATGTGTCGCAGCAGTTTCAGAACACCATCAACCGCTCAGAGTTGTCAGGGTTCATAAACAGCTTTTTACAATTGTGTTTTTCATCGTGAACCCTGAAGAGCAAAAGGTAGTGTTTCAAACCGAATGAGTTGTGCTGCGCGGTGTTCGAAGGTGTACCTAGTGGGCTGTGATGGCGTGGGGGCTTGGGGTCGGCTTAGCTCAGGAGGTAGAGCGGGTTGACTTGTGACCGGAAGGTTGCTAGTTTGATCCCCAGCTCCCTGGAGTGTCGAGGTGTGCGTGAGTGAGACACCTCCACCCTAACTGCTCCCTACGAGCTGGGTGTCGCCCTGCGTGGTGGACACCGCCGTGAATGTGTGTATGGGCCGCTGTCCGTCGCTTTGGATAAAAAGCGTGGGCTGCAGTGTTGGGGTGCAGTGTTGGGGCGTGCGTGCGTGCGTGCGTGCGTGCGTGCGTGCGTGCGTGCGTGCGTGCGTGCGTCCGTGCGGAGCTAGCCAGGTCTCGGGGCCATTCGGGGATCCGATTGGCCCTGAATTGTGGGGAGCTCAGATCAAAGTACATTTAAAATAAAAAAAGAGACTCATCTCACAAACGGCAATTAGGGATGGAATCGCTCCATACTCTTTGGACATTAGAATCGGGCTGAATGACATTGCCTTCACTGCTAAAAGGCGATACACTCAAGAGATATCTGCATTGGGACTATCTCCCATTGACTCTTCACGCTTCAGATTTTCGCTCTGGTCTGCTCCTTCTTTATCCCTTCGCCTCCACAAGCCCCGCCCCCCTGCTCATCCCTGGAGAAGCTCCTTCTTCTCTCCTTCCTGAGAGAGCCTTTGAGGCCCCGGCTGAGCGGAGCCGCCCGGGGATCACGGGTTTAACGTCACGCTGGCGCCGGCGTCACAAAGACAATCAGGGTTGCCTGTCGACGGACGATTAACCCGCTGATTAGTAACGTATCCCTGATGAGGGGGGCAGGCCCCCTGTTGTGTTCTCACCCCGTTTACGCGCATGTATCCATTATTAATACCGGCTGATTGATTGTTTGATTGATGTTTGTGAGGTGTGAATGTCACACTGCGGTCCATGTTTTTTTTTTGTACGTTAACATCAGCCCCTTTTCCTTCAGGTGGGATAATAACACCAGGCCTGGCTGGATCCGGGTTGGTGTGTGTGTGTGTGTGTGTGTGCGGCGGTGTGATTGCCAGACACTAGACGTGATAATCTCACTCCTCTCGCCGCGCTGCTCTCACTTTAACGCGGGGCTCACACTGTCTGGGCGCGCCCTCCTCTCGCACGTCATCCACGGAAGCTAGAAACCCAAAGCGCTTTGAACTTCCTTATGGAACAGTTTGCATTTAAATACAGAGAGAGAGAGAGAGAGAGAGAGAGAGAGAGAGAGAGAGAGAGAGAGAGAGAGAGAGAGAGAGAGAGAGA
>JAOPUD010000009.1:21750337-21757837 GCA_027122715.1 Trisopterus minutus
AATAATGAAATATTAAAAGATCTGTTCTTATTTATTTTTAAGTTAACGTTTATTTACCAATATGCGGTGAGAATAATATATTCTGTTCAATCCCTGGCCTTGATAGCAGCACGACAAAACCACGAAAAGAGCAAACATATCTTCCCTGTCGTATCATAGGAGTAAACATCTTTTATCTTCGCCCCTTTGAGACCTCTCAAATCATTTATGCACCATAATCAGCTGCTTTTATTTGCTTTGGACCAAAACAAAATAAAAAAGTTGAGCTTTGATTGAATGCGAAACAGCGACCACGCTTGGTGGGGTCGTGCCATTACACCCTTTTTCTGTTGCCAAGCTAATTCCAATTAAAAGCTAATTCCCAAATTATTTTTTTTATGACCAGGCGCACATCTGCCTCATGGCTCGTGGATGCCTGCAGTAAACGAGGAGCCAGAGATTCAATAAGGTTCTGGGCTCAACTGTGGTGAGACAGATGCCCATTACTATGGCGGTAGAATCCGGGGATCCTACCTGAACACCGTCTTGTATGGAAGTAGTCGGTGACGAGGGAGCATCAGGGAAACGCAGTAGAACAAAGAAGACAAACAGACAGTTTTGGTGGGAGGTTGGCTTCCCTCTGCCGCAGCCTCTTCCGCAGCCCTGAGGTGTTTTGGTTGCGTGTCACGCCGCTAATAGGTGTTGTATCCGGGCAGACAGAGGAGTACACACTAGTTAACGTTGTTCTTCCCTGATCAACGCTGAAGCATGGCTGTGTTCTTTGAGGAGAGCAGCGTTGTTTGTGCGTTTCTCCAGCACCGACACACAGCCTGAAGTGCTGATCCTGTTTCTCGCTAACTTGGACAGGCCTAGTGTTCCGCTGAGCCCACAGCCTGGTGGAGACACACAGGGTGTGAAAGGCCGATTGGCTGTGCTGATTGCTTGTGAAGACCTCTTGTGATGGGGAGCACAAAGCGCACAGGAGTCACAGAGAGGGCAGGGGATGACATGCAAAGGGTGGAAGTATGTGTTTGTGAATGTATTATGTATGTGCACGCATGTATGGCATGAATGTAAATGTCAAAAAAACGAACAGCAGAAAGGAGGGTGGGGGCGTGGGGTATGGTGCTGTGTGGGAGCTGCTGTGTCCAGGCTCTTTTGTGTGTTGTGTTCCATTACCAACAGAAGAGATGTGCTTGTTCCCTCTCACATTCTTGCCAAGACCATTGCAACTTGCTCCTGCACAATGTATCATCATTATAAGCGGCATTAGTCATCAAGCAGAATTTAAATGTTAGGCTGCTCAGTGAGAGATATAAAAAACGAGAGTGCTTCTAGGACAGAATAGCACAGATTTTGCCCTGATAATAAATATGTTTTATATATATTGAACATCCATTAACGAGGCACTACTGCCAAACAGACAGACTGTCAATCTTAGTAATGAAACTGACAGACTGACTGTGAAACTCACTGATTGAAACGGCCCCCTAAACGTGAAACCTGATGGTAATGATGTTCCTTTCGCAAGGTAAATCCAAGAGTCTGCGAGAACACGAGCACAGGCACAGGTTCACAAGGCTTGGATGTGTGTTGGTCAGTCGTGTCACGTATTCCCATGGTGAAGCCCTTCTGTAAGTGGATATGTATCATATCAGATGTTTTCACCACAGGGTTCAGCCATGCTTTCTGACCCATACTTGCAGAAAAATAGGGTGAATATCTGTCACTCTGTCAATATAATGTTGTTTTACTTTGAGGCTACAGTATTTCTCGAAAACACCTGACCCGAAAACCCAACAGAATTACTCACACTTTACCCTCATTAGGATAAACACATCTGTTTGCAATGTTCATAAAAAGTCGATTTAATGACTTTATGGCTTGTTCAGTGTTGTCCTCTGGGCTGAGCAGTCGTTAGTGAATAAACATCAGCAGACAGAGTGTCGCCTCACACCGACCAGGTGATCAGCATATGCTTTCTTTAGGGGTAGTATTGGACCAGGTGAGCGGAACATTCCGTCTTTATTGGTCAATAATGTACGAGGTGAGTAGAGCATGCTGTCCAAATGGGCAAGTAATGACATATAGGACATGAACGGTTTAAGTCCAGCACCTACCAGGGCCTTCTGAGCTCCAAGCGGCCTCCCCTGAAGGCAGGGAAGCGGGCCGGGCAAAGGCCAGGGCAGTTTGTTCAATTGGGTGGGATGGCCCTCCTTCCACCCAGTTGAGTCCCACTGCAGATCAATATCTTCCCGGGTCCCTCTAAGATCCTCTCACTTTCCAGGGTTAATCGACGACAATGGAAAGCTCAGGGGATTTGTGGTGCGCGCGCTTTCTAATCCTTTCACTTTGTGCGAGATAAACCCAAGGCTGCTGACAAGATCTGGACTTCATTTGGAGCAGATTACCGGCCTCTGCATTATTCCAGTCTGTAGGCTTTGTCGACATGAATTATTTTTGGGTGCTTTTGCAAACAAACTCTGTGAGAGAATATTGTTATGAGGGTAACGATAGTCTGCCTGTGAGAATGCCCTACTTTGCATGAGAACGTGTTGCGGTTGAATCCACTGTGAGTCGTTCAGTCAGGGAGTTGTAGAGGTTTGGCTCATGCTGCTGCTCTGGCTGCACCTGTTCAACACTCGACAGAGTTCTCTGAATGGTGCAAGCCAAGTCTCTGCCAAAATAGAGGCAACAATGTTTAAAGTATGTCCTTTTCCTTCAACATATAAGGCAGTACTCGATGATTATGATTAACAACGAGGAAAGATTTGGAATGCATACAGAGTTCATCTAATCTAATGCAATTTTTCCTTTGAACTTTCAAGTGTTTTGTTACATCCTGAGGTGTGACAGAATTACAAAATGAACGAATGTCATCTTGGTTGACTTTGGTTTGCATCATATTTCATGTTCTCTAAATTGTTTGATCTCTTTACAAAGCCCCGGGGGTATTTTCACTAAAAATAGCTTAGTAAACATTCTAGATCAAAGAACTCATCAAGTGCTATTTTTAAGAGCAAGCACTCTTTAGTAGTAAAGGTGAAAAGGTCAGAGTGTGTTTGCTGGTGAGTGTTAAGTGGGTGTGAGAATTCTGCTGGTAAGATTTGTTAACCGTCTGTGTGGATGACTTTTCTCTCTCCCCTCCATATGTCGAGTGGTTGATTAATAGGCGATATGAAGTGATTTCGTGGCTTTGGCCAGGCAGCGCAATCACTCTCTCTCTAGAGAGAGACCAATCCCTAAGGAAGCCTGCACAGACTGAATGTGGACCAGTAGAGTTTCGGCCAGAATTGCCAAAGCACGTGGCCCTGGCTCTTCACACAGTCTCCAAAACAATGGTTTGGCCCCAGGAGCTCAACCATCTGCTGTGGAGGAACTGGGTAGAGAGCGATCATTTTCTCTTTCTTCCACCTGCCCTGTGATGGGATGAGATCTGACGTGGTAGTTCATGAGAGAATCCACCACGTCTTTGGCAAAAATATGCAGATTTCAGTCACTGAATTAACTGTTAATTTGCAATGGTTCTTTCCTGATATTTATTCCATGGCCACTCTTATACAGTATAAAATGCAACGTCTTTCAATGACACCTTTGTGTTTCTAAGGTCTGACCTTCGGTTGAATACATCAGACTCACAAAGACGATGTGTTAAAAATAACTCACAATATCAGAAGAGGGTTACAAAAGAAGAACTTTTATTCATAATATATTCATACTTGTACACAAGTAAAATAAAATGCATATCTATGATTCCATTGCAATTTCCCTTAACACAACAGCATTCTTTTGTTCAATGCCATCCATGGACCCTTTTCTTGTGTGGAAGTAGAACAAAAATAGGGGAGATCAAACATTTGTAATTTTTACTGGTTTACGTAGAAACATAAAAAACATAACTGTACCCAACAAATGCATCACTTTTGAATAAATAATGACAAATGGAGATCCTTCTTGGCTGAACGGACCTAAACATTCTTTGTGTGCTTTCGGTCTCTGAAATCCTCGGTTCAATTTCATCGTGGTTGTTCTCCAGTATCCTGTCCAAGCAGTTTATTTCTTTGTTTGTAAAAGCCTTATAGAGGGCAAAACAAGGATAATCTCAAAAGTGTAGCTTAGACACAGTACAGTTAAGTACATACAGAACAAACAATTTTGGGCACCGGTTATTATATACATTAAATCTGAAGTGGTCTGTAAAAGGCATCCATTTTGTTAAATGTATTTCTTTATTATTGTTAGTCTTTGCCTCTTTTGGGCCAATTTCACCCCTTTCTTGTCTCGTCAGTGGTAGAAGTCTCTACAACGTCTGTGTCATTGTCATGAGCATTAACAATCTGTGTGAGTTCTGTCCTGTGTTGAGAGAGTGCTCAGACGTCCTAGGACATGGCTAGAGAGATCCAGATCAACGGAGTGAAGAAAAAGGCCGGAGCTTGAATCGTAGATCCACGGCCTTTGAGACAATGGGCATCTGACTTGGGCTTTTTGGAACACTTCTTTTTCTTCTTGTTGGGCGCTGTGGAGGGTTCTAGATTGTCAATGAGTTCAGGGTTGATGTTATCCAAAGACTGATCCAGGTCGTTGGACAAGGTTCCCAAAGGTCCGTCGCTCTGCTTGTTCCGGGTCTCGTTCTTCGTATGTTCCGTCTCCTTAAATTTGGTCTTGGATATGTTCTCCTTCTCCTTCTGCGGGTTGTTGGTGATCTGCCGACTCTTGACATCTCCAGACAGGATGGAGGACTTGTCATTATCTCCGAGACAACATCTGGGGATGGCTTCTCCCAAAGGGTTTTCGGTGGATGGGAATTTCCCAGGCCTTGTCTTGGCATTAAACAGCGTGGTCTGGGTTAGAGAGGTTTCCACACAGCCTTCCAAGTCATCACTCTTCAGCCGTTTGAGGTCCATCCCGGCCAGGACTGTGGGCACATTGCACTCCAGCTCAGAGCTGGAACCTTTGAATCGCTTGAACCATTCCCACAAGGTCCGGGCCCTGCAATCACAAATCCACTGGTTGCCATTCAGACGTAAATACTGGAGGGACACCAGCGGGTCCATGGTCTCCCCTGATAACATGGTGAGGTTGTTAAAGAAAAGGAACAGTGACTTCAGCCTGCCCAGATCGCTGAACGCCTTGGGTTGGACGTAGATGACCCGGTTCTGGTGCAGCAGCAGTCGGTCCAGGCTGATCAGGCCGTGGAACATGTTGTCCGTCACTATCTTGATCCTGTTGTTGTGCAGGTAGAGATACGTCAGGTTGGCCAGGTCGAGGAAGGCGTCATCATGCAGTGTGATAATGTTATTGTCCTGCAGGTACAGGTACTGCAGGGAGAACATCCCTCGGAACACCCCGACGGGCAGCTCCGACAGGCCGCACCTGTGCAGGTGCAGTGTGTGCAGCTTGGTCAAGCCCCGGAAGGCCGTGGGACTCATGGTGCGGAGGTTGCTGTTGTCGCCAATGTCCAATTCCTCCAGTTTCTCCAGACCGAAGAAGGCCCCGGCCTCGATCTGGCTGATGTTGTTGGAGTACATCCACAGCACCGTGAGGTTGTGGACGGAGCTGAAGCTGGTGGATCTCACCACCGTGAGCTTGTTGCTCTGGAGGAATATTCGCTGGCTCCGCACGGGGATCTCAGTGGGGATGGAGAACAGTCCCTGCTGTTGGCAGGCCACAGTGGGCTTGGGCTCGCTGTAGCAGACACATTTGGCAGGACAGCCTTGAGCTGGATGGACAAGGTTCAGCCACAGCACCAGAAACAGGAGTCTGCTCCCTGGAGGACGGAGAGAGAGGGAGCGATAGAGAGAGAGAGAGCGAGGGAGAGGAAGAATGATAACTGGGTTAGCATGACACATTGCTATACACATAGAAACAGTTGCTAGACACTTTTTGTTTTACACATCACGTTGAATTATTTTATTTAACACAAACGACACTTTCGGCAACAAAAATACGTTTGAAACTGCTTACTTCATAACTACAACGGTGTTAAAGTACAGAATTTCAGTTTTAAGTTCAAGTTTCAGAAACGCGGTTGACACCATTTCACTGCGCCTTGAAAGAGCATCCATAATAGCCCCCGTTTTCCAGCGGAACATGCTCTTGTCCCGGGTGAAATATTCAGCATGTTACATAATTGGAAGCAAACAGAAAAAGACACTTGAGTGACCTGTATGCGGTTATCTGCACTCAGGGATCCTTCTCCTCGCTGCGTCTAACACAATCATGAATTCCTGAGCAATAGAAAATAATCCTCTGAAGGCCCACTTAATGTGTGTGGGTAGCTTTTATATAGAATTAGACACCTTTTAATGAGCCAGACATAACTAATGGCTTTTCCGGCATTTCCGTGGTTTGACGGTTGGTCTGATGCTGGAAGATAAGCTTTAATGGCACGCTGGGAGATTAATGCACGGTTTTAAGATGGAAAAGTGTCCAAAGAACCTGACAGTGTCAATTACTGAGCTCAGAGAAACACGATGAATATGCATACATTTTGTAGGAAGCACGCACAGCGATGTTTTCATCAGATCGGATCATGCGCTAATGCATCCTACAGGAAAACATGTTTAAAGGAAGGCAGATTGCTGGGCGGCCTGAATCACATATTGGTGGTGTGTTCTGTGCAGCTGTTTACCACAGAAGTCCGTCTGTGTCTCGATGAATTCAAACACTACAATTACCACATGATCCAATCCGACAAAGCATGCCGGGTGTTGTGTGGCGTGCGAAAACAACTAAGGATTGTAAAGTAAAGACCGAAGGACTCAGGCTTGTTGGAGAGATGTCTTAAAAAAAAAACCACATCACAGTCGATGTGAAAAACCCTTTGTGCTCCCGGTTCTGTTTCCTGTTCTCACATTACTCCCTCTCCCCTCACTCCCGGATAACTCCCCTCTCTTTAATCACTCCCCTCACTCCCCGATCACTCCCCTCTCTTTAATCACTCTCCTCACCTCGATCACTCCCCTCTCTTTAATCACTCCCCTCACCTCGATCACTGCCCGATCACTCCCCTCTTTAATCACTCCCCTCACCTTGATCACTCACCTCTCTCACTCCCTGATCACTCCCCTCTCTTTAATCACTCCCCTCACTCCTCGATTACTCACCTCTCTCACTACCCTCGACGAGCATTCCCCTCACTCTCCTACCACTCCCCTCACTCACAGTCCCCTCTATGATCAATCCCCTCTGTCATTTCCCTCACTCCGGTCACTATCGATCTCACTCTCCCTTTTTAACTCACTCCCCTCTCCTCTCTCACTCCTCTCTGTACGATCACTGATAGTATCGGTATCGGGTAACCGTGTGTCACGTGTCGTGAGGTACCCTGTGATTCGCACCCCTACATACCACCACGGGACAGCCAGTCCACCGCCTCCTCACATAGCGACTCCTGCACTGCCTCTGACCCGTGGAGAGATCCGGCCATCTGTTGACCTCCCCGAAATCCTCCCCCCCTGAACAGAGTGTCCTTCAGGGGTCCAGGTTGCACCTGCGGTCCCCCCCGGGGCCCTCCGTATT
>JAOPUD010000009.1:21760337-21763249 GCA_027122715.1 Trisopterus minutus
CGTAAAGGCACTTCTTAGTGTTATGAAACCATTTTTTCACGGAGCAGCTGACAAAAGGCGATGAGATGCAGTGACCGGCGTGGCAATAAATAGCAAGGGTCCCATTATCTGTGATAAGGACAGGGTTTTGTTAAAAGGCTTATCAACTGAAATTCTTGAATTGGTGTAAATCAAGGGCTGCGGAAAGCTGAAGGCCACTGAAGTGCCCTTGAGCTAAGTGTTTGCTCAGGAAGCGAGGTTCTCGGAGCCCCTCTGCCTCTCAGCGGGTGAGAGGGTGGGCAGGACATTTTGATGCCTGTGGCCTGGCCACTCCCAGCTGAAAGGTTCGAAGTTTGATTCCCAGGTCTACCTTGAACCAGAAGCCAAACATACGTACATTCGCTGGAATTGTCTAGATTCACTTTAAGTCGCTTCTGACTAAAGCATCGGACAAAAGCATCTTATCCTAGCTATCTTTGTTGTACACGGGGAATGGATACTAACGACTGTTAGTGCCTTGCACTTCTTGGTTCTATGAACATCCTTAGTATACAGGCAGAGATATATAGTTTCTTTCTTCAGACAAATGTACTTATTGTAAGTCGCTTTGGATAAAGGCGACTGCTAAATGCCCTAAATGTCAATGTTTAAGTAAATCTAGCATCTAAATCTAAAGTCAGTACTGAGTAGTAGTGTCTGAGGCCCTCCTCCCCCGCTACCACTCCGAGGGTGAGGGCCGGATTTGGAGCCAGATGCAAACACCAGTGCATCATCATCGCCACGACGCTCTCCTCCGGATCAATAATGCAATAAATTCATTAGCGGAGCAGGTGTGGGATTGCATTCCACTGAGGGCCCTTAACCACATCTATCACCGTTAATGGGGGGAGCACAATCAGAGCCTCCTCCTGCGTAACGCGGACCAAATGGCTTTTAGACGAAACCTCGATAACGCCAAACGTGCCGGATGGAAAATGGCGACAATGGCTGGATCCGTCCCAGGCCACAGACTCTGCGCCATGAAAGCCAAACAGATCTATTTCCCTCTGGTGTTACTGTGTCTGTCAGTGTTACGTTAGGCTCAATGGTGGTCCGCGGGGGTGGGGGGGGGCGGGGGGTCCAGTCTCCCCATGAGGCTTCCAAAAGTGGACCAGGCCCCAGCTACCGGGTATCGCCTCTCCGGACCGCAGGAAAGAGCGAATCGCCAGACAAAACTGTGTAGAATGCATAATGCAAGCAACGTGCGACAAAGATAAAACGCAGGCATCAGCTGAGACAGAGAGAGTGCACATGTGAGGGCGCCTAAATGTGCTCTTCATTCCACAGAGGAACGGCGGAGTCAGCGAGTGCCCTACTTTGAGTTCTAGCAAACGACAGCGGCACCAGCCCGGGCCTTGTTTACTCTCCGACGGCGGAGCCGCGCTTGATCTCGTCTCCAAACAAACTGAAGAGACAATAGGTGCGCTGTCAGACGTTCCATGTGCCCGGGTATTGCCTTGTTCTGTGGCAGAAAGATCACAGTTGTTCAGTATGAGCTAGCAGCGCGGTGATCCCAGCCCCGCCCCCCCCCCCTCCTCCTGTTCTGCACTGTATGCTGAATGTCACCCGTGTCGAAAGTTTGTCATAGCACAGTTTCAACGGGAGTTTACAAACTGTACAAAAACCCAAAAAAGTGCATTGCTTTTTTGCCGCTCCACATCATAGAAACTTAATAACCAGCAGGATGGAGTGAAAGATCTCTCTCTGACTTAACTGAATTGGACCCCTTGATTACCACATCAGAGTGCTAATAAAGGCTGAAATACGACCATGCCATGTGTGCCATGCCTGAACTTGCGTCAAAGTCCCACTGTTGAGGCGGAGGGAGAGGACTTTTACACACAAATCAATTGTGATGTTACCAGCACGGCCTTCGGGGTAATACAAAACAACATTAGGTCTAATGGTTGACTGGTGTAATCATTTGCATGAGAAACAGCAGACAGAAACTGCCTCGAGACGGCATCTGCTGTTCCTAACACATGCCCGTGTGAACCGTCTGCTGAAGGGGGCCGTACAGAGTTATTGGAGGGTTTCGGAGAGAGAGACTAATACTGGGGAGGGTACAGGCAGCGCCATGCAATAGGAGGCTCAGCTAGCATCGCTCCAGTTGGTTGAAGTAGAGAGGCACACTTGTGTGCAGAAGTGGTCACACTGTTGTAGTTGCTTCCCTATAGCCGTCGAGAGGCTCCTATAGAAAAGTCTACCATGTGGAGCTCGTAGGAGGGGGTGGTGAAAGTAACACCAACATTATCCACTCAGCTGACAGCTTTGTTATTGCACAACGCCTGCGTTGGGCCAAACGTCCTTGCTCCTGTTCTGCTCAGACAAGCTCCTAGTGCTGTTTCCGCATGTAACTATCAAATTGAGAATGCATCAAACAAGCACTTAATCTTTGACTGGGCTCGGGTAAAGTAATTCTCTTAAGCAATCTATTTACCCTGTTTGGGAGAAACCGTGTTTCTTTAAAAGCACTTGCTGTAGTCTCACCGAAGAATCCAAACCATGGATAATCCTGGTGCGGCATGAACAATGTGAAAGAAGATGACTTTTAAGCAAGAGAATCTAGTGTATGGATACGATGGGTCCGTACATAAAGAGGTGAGAAAGGGCGGGATATGAGACAGGGAGCCAATGAAAACAGGCTCACAAATAGGAGACAAATTATTATCTATGGCACTTCCGTGGCCCTCATGTGTCATGCACCTCCACACAATGTGAGGCGTGTCTGCGTCACTGCAGACTGCCTTCCCATGTCATCTCCAGTCATCTCCGTCCTGTGAGGACCCCTGTTAGCCTCCACAAGCCGGCTTACCCCACCCCCCTTAGAAAACAGCTGCCTGACCCATCAACAGGGCTCAGCTTTTCGCAACCCCCCCCCCCCCCCCCCCCCC
>JAOPUD010000009.1:21827815-21838844 GCA_027122715.1 Trisopterus minutus
CATCTCTGCTCAATGCAGAGAGAGAGAGAGAGAGAGAGAGAGAGAGACGAGTGAGAGAGAGAAAGTGAGGGGGGAGATGGGGGAGAGGGAGAGAGAGAGAAAGAGAGAGAGATGGGAGAGAGAATGAGAGAGGGAGCGAGAGGAAATGAGAGAGGGGAGAGAGAGGGAACGAGAGAGGTGAGAGAAAGAGAGAACAAGAGAGGGGAGAGAGAGGGAGAGAACAAGAGAGGGGAGAGAGAGAGAGGAAGAGAACGAGAGAGGGGGGAGAGAAAGAGGGGGGAGAGAGAAAGACAGAGAGAGGGGAGAGAGACCTTAGATTGCTGACTGCTTCCTTTTTCTAGGTCTGTGAAAATATAAAGCTCACACTTCTTAGATTTTGGGTTTAGGGAAATGTATAATTAGTTTTACACATTTCAGAGAAGGACTCTATTGCCTCTATCGCTGCTGAATAGAAAAGAGTTCATAGAAGGCTTCCACCCAGAGCATTTTTCCTATTTGTTTACTCTTTAAGAAATGAATGTGACACTGCATCTAAAATATGGATTTAGTTACTACAAAGACTTTGACATTTTCAATGTTATTTCTCAAATCCTAGATTCCTTATATTATCATTATATGTAAAACAAAACGAGACTATGGTGCACTGCGGTCGTACCAAACTGTATCAAACTGAAGTAAACTGAATATTTGCGGCCTCATTTGCATACCCTGACACAAGATGAATGCCGAGCTGCCTTGGAAACGGTGGAAGTTTCTAATGTTCAGTTAAGTGAACAGGGAACAGAGAAGCGTGAACTTTTGGATGGGCTCTTCCTGGCTGGCGCCGCCTCAAACAACCGAGGGGGATGAAAAGGAAACACAGAGGAGTGCTGGAGAGCTGCATTGGAATTCATTAAATTAAAAGTCAACATCGGGCCGGAACAATGCTGAGAACACCGCACCTTGTGTCTATAAGGAGCTGATCGCTGCTCTGCTGGGAGACGAGACCCCTGGTGTTGACGTCTCGGCCATCGTGGCTGGACATCAGGGTCATGTGTAAGCCATTAGCCTGGAGATGGAGGTGGAGATGAAGTGAACACGAGCGCTAAGGGCAGGCCGACCGTAATGATACCGCTCTGCTTCAACAGCCCTGATGTACAGGCCTGCTGGTGGTGCTGCTCACATCGCCTCTTACGCTATAGGTAATGAGCAGCGCTGACCTAGATTCTCTTAAAGACACCGTGTGGGTGAGGTGTCGGTTGACTCCTTCCAGGAACTCTCAACTCTCGTTGTTCCACCACAAAGTCAGCGTGAATCCCTTCCCTTATCCTGCTGACATTTCAGAATTGAATGAAATAAAGGGACAATGATCTTCCCAGCATATGGCCATGTCATACCTTTGGCACGTCCACATTTCTACGCCAGGAATCCACATGTTGGTGGATGACTCAAACCACAAGCCACAGAGTAGCCTGCTGCTGCTGAGTACGCTAGATCCAGCCTTGAAATCTATTGGGCCCAAGAAAGAAGAAATCCTTCCTATTCCTCCAAATACCTGTTATTTCTATTTCCACCATCTGGTTGTTTGTCTCACGATGACCAGGTCAGTCTTGGAAGGAAACAAACCATTGCACTTCAAGTCAGTCTGGACATATTTCAAAGGAGAAAGGACCTTGTGTGGCCCCTACCTGTTTCAAATCACTTGAGTTATAAGGCTTCACATGTGGCCTGATTAAAGTGATGCTGGGATTGTATTTCTGTTGTTGTGTTGTAGTGCCTCTCGTTCTGTCAGCATCTGCCTCCACGAGCCGTCCCTCTTCGGTTTCCTGCTAATAGAGGTTAGGACGTTCTTTTCCAGGTATCAATGGGTGATTGGCCCAAGGGGCACAACTATTTTATGGGTCTAAATCGCCAATTAGCCGAGACCCTGGACACAGTAGGACAATCATTAGCGATTGCACATTTGACATTTGCCCGCGATTGCAATGAAACGAGAAGTGTTTCGGGAAGGACCAACTCTCTCGTAATCCGGTTATCTCTACCGTAGCGTGTCTCTTCCTCCATCTTCTCCTGAAGCTTACATCTTCTCTTATAGATACTGAGTGGTGAACGTGATACTGAGTGGCATTTTGCCAACAAACCCAACAAGGTTCCTCTGGAAAGACGTGGGGAACCTGGGAACTACAAGGCCTTGTTCATAGCAGATGCTCATGCTTTCACCGAGACAGTGAGACAGCCTGAGGGTTCGACCGAAATTCTCTTTGGGAGAAATTAATGGTGTTTTTTTTATGTGGCTATCTCTGTCACAGCGCAGCTTTCTTTCAAGGTTGTTCTAGGTTGTGTTTTGTGTGTTTTTTTCAACAATTCAAAATGTCGGTAAGCTAATGTTGTGTCATGTCCATCAGTTCTGTCAGCTTACAGCAGCTAGCTGAAATGTTGTTATCGGTTTTGTTTTTCCTGCCATATATGGGAATATTTACAATTGGGGCACCGGGTTACAGTGTGAACGTACTATATAGCCCTCCCAGTCCTGAACGCAGCGACCCGGCTTCGAAGCCTGCCCGTGGTCATTTGCTGCATGTCCTCCCCTCTATCTCCCATACCACCCTCTCTATTTATTTCTATAATAAAGCATAAAAAAATTATAATAATTGTAATTATGAATAAAAGATATGTGTAACTCCATGACTGTCATCATGAGATTTGACACCAATACTTTGCTTCAACACCTCCGGCAGTGTTACAATTTAAAGGAATGCAAATAGCTCGTAGCTGAGGGCATCAAACAGAGACGCACTCTCTTTTTCTGTCTTTCTAAAGCACATGCTGTCTGATTGGATAACTTACGCAGTAAGTACTTGAGTCGAGTAAGTGTTTCTGAAATGGTGGATTTAACCTGATGGTTCTGGTCGGCCAGGCTTCATTATGCATCTCATCGGTGCGTTAGTTTTCGAAAAACCCAGAAACTCACGTTGTTGCATCTGCATTGTTGTTGTGCTTGCGTGGAAATAATGTCAAAATGCTTTGTTTAAAAAGCCTTTCCAAGTCCTTCAAAGTAGCAGTGGGCTAGCTCATAGGGTTTTTTGGCTCTCTCTCTCCACCTCTGCTTGTGAATCAGGAGGAGGCTGCTGGTGGCGGGGAAGACGGACTATCTCCGCCTTTCAGCTGAACATTCCCAGTCTCTTCCTGACCTACATTCCCAGGGAGCTACGGACAATAAAGGCAGGGAGGGATATCTTGGAATTAGGAGAAAGCCCCACATTTACTTACCAAGTGCCCCAGCAGTGTTGTCTCACTGTTTCCTTGCAAACCTTCTGGATGGTCTATCACAGCTAAAAATGGCTTCTCCTTTTTATATATAAATATATGATATATATATATATTTATATATTTGTTGTTATTGTCCAGGCACCTTCCTGTGTTGATTGTTATATTGTTTTGAGACGGAGCGGAAAACGCTTTAATGGCCTATTTTTTTGCAGCACATGGCCTTGTAAGTGGGGGGAAGGACGGCCACTGGGGAGAGCAGGGGAGACAGAGGGAGAGAGAGGTAGAGAGAGAGAGAGGGAGGTAGAGAGAGAGAGAGAGATAGAGAGAGAGAGAGAGAGAGGTAGAGAGAGAGAAGGAGAGAGAGAGGTAGAGAGAGGGAGAGAAGGAGAGAGGTAGAGAGAGGGAGAGAAGGAGAGAGTGAGAGAGAGAGAGAATGAGAGCTCACGCAGGGGCCCGGCCTAATGCAGGGGCCTGACCTCACGCAGGGGCCAGACCTATAGCAAGGGCCCAGCCTCACGCCCCTGCGTGGGCGCCAGCCTGGTGCCCCTGCGTGGGGCCCCGGCCCCGGGCTAAATCACCGCCATTGATTGTGAGGCTTGAAAGCACCGACCAAGTCCGTGCTCAGTCATCGTGTTAAAGAGGATTATTGGCCTGTTTGTATCTTGTTACGCACGTAAAGATTTTCCCTTCCTTCCTTCTCTCTCCTCTTTAAACACGAGTTGTTTTTCTTTTGTCCTAATTTGCCACACATCGCCTATCACGACGGAACGGTGAATTTGGATGCACATTTTCTTCCCCGTTTCTTTGGTTGGTTTCTTGTGGAGAAGCACAATGTTTTCTTGTTTTCTCAACGGAAGGCTTTAGGGAGTGAGGGAGGGTGGGGGGAGGGGGGAGAGATGTGCTGATTCACTAACAGAACGCTTCGATTTCCCCAAGACTGGTAAATGAGACATCGAAGGACATGTTGTTTTTCGGTTTCCCTTGGCCACCGCGTGTGTTTCTAAGTGTTTTTTACGGCCACGCGGCATCGAGATTAACTTTGTCCCGAGCAACAAATTGAAGCCGCAGCTGTTGTCATACACCGGCGCTCAGTGGGAGCCCGTGGATGAGCCAATCACACTTCTCTGTTGTGTCGCTGCGGTGTGACCATGCAGAGCTCCTGTCCATTAGCCATGAGAGCACCCGCTCACGCTAGACTGTGGTTCTCAAATCTAGCGTTTGAGTACCTAGGGGTACTTTGGAGTACTGCAGGGGGGTACTCCAAAGTACAAGTACGAGAGCAAGTTTCAATTCTGAAACTTCAGTTCTTCAGTAGAAAAGCTAGAGAATGGACAAGTGGCTGAAATGGAAATCTGAAAACAAGGAGGATCCGTGAAAAAGAAAGCGCATCCAGAAACAACAAAATGTTGAAGGTTTCAGGAAGAATATATTTGAATGGGATTCACCTCTCCGTGCTCTGATCCACCCCTGGCCTTTTGTGGGGAGAAATTAGCACAGGCCCATGTTTCTCTATTCAATTAGTATTAGAGTATTTGCACCCTTTTAATGTTCATGTTTACACTGCCCAAAAGAACGCACAAACATGCGGTGTGTCGGCGAAGGGGGGTACTACACTGAAAAGGTTTGAGAACCACTGCGCTAGAAGATAGTTGAGCCTGGTCAAGTATCTGCTCATCGGCCTACGAAACACAATCGACTGAAACCTAATGAGACTCATCTCTGCGACCCTTTTGGTGAAGACGATTTGAGTGTTGAAACGGCACCATGGGACGGATACGTGTGCTGCGACTACAATGTGTGGTGCATGTTAATGAGTAAAGGGGGCATAATGGAAAATGGCTGCCAGTGCTGTGCTCCGTCACAGAGAGCCGATTCCTGCCTCTCAGCTCTTTGTCCGTGGCGGGCACTCGACGCTGACAAATGAAAAATGAATTACGATAAAAAAATGTAGCACTGGTATGTTTTGCGACGGCTCGTACACACATTTATTGTGCTAGAGGAAATAGACTTGCCCATCTAATTAATGTGAATGGAGGTTAAGCCCTGGTTTTCAAATAAAATACAATTAATGTGCGAGGGCCTCTCCCCCAACTCCCCTCAACTAAATTCATTGTGTCTAAAATATATGCCAAGCGGGGAAGGAGTTAGTCTGCCTTCCCATTAACCACAACATCTGCATCTGCTTTTAAAACACGTTTAAAAGCTTGGGGCCCGAGCCTGCGGTTGAGAGAGAATTAAACATATTAATAAGCAGTTTCAATCACGACTTACTATTGTAAACAGTGTTAATTTCAAACACCGAAGCTGTTGGTTTCCTCAGGCTCATTAAACCGATGCTGCGGTGTAAAAACAACTATAAGACGTGATGGATGTGCTGTGAACACTCATGTTTTAAGTTAATAAGGACGCAATTTAAAGCTGTATGAAAAGCATCTATAATTGTGACCATGTGTGTGCATATCAATCAACATCTGTAACATAATGAAACAAGATAGCAGGCACTCAAATTGATATTTCAAAGTAAAACTGTGAAATTAGTGTGCCAAAAGAGATTAAGGGCTGAGGTGGATATGATTGAGAGTTTCCACTGCACGGTGGAAAGTGAAGCCAACTTCACAGGCAATGTTGGCAGTCATGCTGAGTTTTAAAGTCAGGGTTGCAATAAACAAATACTCAGGGAATTTTAGGCCTTCCTCAAATATGTCAGATAATGGATAGCAGGGGTATAGTGCTTAGCATTAAGGCTCAGTCTTTATGCCCATGAGTCCCAGGTTCAATTCCCTCCCGTGGTCATTTGCTGCATGTCCTCCCCTCTCTCTCCCATACCTTCCTGTCTTAACTCTCACTGTTTCTGTCAAATGCAAAAAATATATATACATATATATATATGCATCAATATATGCATATATATTGATCTTTTATCCAGTGTGAATCTGGCTCCTGCATTTAGAGGCTCCCTATAGGCCGGGGTGCACATAACCTTTTTGGTGAGTTACTCAGGTGAGCACCAGGAGATGGTGTTTGGTACGCACCCCACACACAGCCCCACACGTAACATCTGATCTTACGAAACTTATGAAACCCATAGATTCCATTTTCAATGCACAACTTCTCAAGCACAGCATCTGCGTCAGAAACATCTACATCTACTTTCAGGTGGGCGATATGTCCTTACAGTCCTGGGTTACACTTGTTACATTTACATTTAGCATTTAGCAGAGGCTTTTATCCAAAGCGCCTTACAATAAGTACATTTGTCAGAAGAAAGAGAAACAACAATATATCGCACTACTAATATGTCTGTACAGTAAGGATGTTCATAGTAAGTGCCAAGCACTAACCATTGTTATGTTAACACATTCCAGCAAAGCTAGACAACTAGGACACAATGCTAAGTACTAATTTAGTCCGGACATCTTCCCTCTGCCAATCCAATCCAATCTGGACGCCTCCAAACCGGATTGTGTGCTGCCCTGTGATGTGAGGAGCCTGCCGTCTTCCCAAGGTGGCCCTGATCTCGTCCTGATCCCGTTCCAGAGGTGTGCAGGCAGCAGTGCGCTCCCATTGTAGACAGATTAGTGGCCGTGTCATTCAAATACCACACCGCATGACCTCCACTAATCCCCCCGATATGTCTCATCGTGATGCTCTCTCTCCCGCGACTTTGCTCCGTTTCCTCCA
The DNA here is from genome assembly GCA_027122715.1 of Trisopterus minutus. Taxonomy (NCBI): domain Eukaryota; kingdom Metazoa; phylum Chordata; class Actinopteri; order Gadiformes; family Gadidae; genus Trisopterus; species Trisopterus minutus. The sequence continues at coordinate 21,834,746 of JAOPUD010000009.1, forward strand.
CTAGCAGAATGTCAACGTTTCGGGTGGGAATAAATGGGTGGATTCGGGATAGTTTCACGGTTAGTCACGGAACGCCACTGGCTATGATAAACAGTGGGGAGAAAACCGACCGTAGTAATAATGACAGTCGTCTCTTGGGGATTTAAAAGGCTGTTATTAAGTTTCAGCAGCGGGTACTTGGCTGAATACTGATTCAGGAAATGGATGCAGTGTGTTTACAAAAGGTAAGTTACTATCTGCCCGGGCAGAGCCGCTGAGCGCGGGGCCAGGAATCGCTCCGACACCTCACAGAAAAGGAACTGTCAGCGTGGATATTTACAACGGTGTGCCTCTGCACGCATGAACAAAGACGTACGTTGACATACTCCCCGGCGTATTCAAAATCGTACTTCCAACTTGCTTCTTTTTTGCCGGAATGCAAAAAAACGTGTCGGAGACGTCTCGGCATGTGGACGCGGGCGTGGGCGTCGCGTCAGCGAGCGAGGGTGGAAAATAGTCGCACTTGTAACGCTTGGCTTCTGGAGCCGTTGGAGCTGTGAGGACGAGGGTCGTGTCAACGTGCAACATAACGGGGGGGGGGAACCTGCCAGTGCTCCAACCAGGCTCCAGAAAGAGAACATATTAAGGCTTGATTACACCCAGATTAGAAAGCACACACCAGCGCACTAAAGCCGAATGAAGGAAATGGGAGCGGTTGGCTTTGAGAGAGGGAGGGTGAGAAAGAGAGAGTGTGAGAGAGAGAGAGGGGGGAGAGAGAGAAGGAGAGAGGAAAGCGTGAGAGTGTATGTAAAAGAGAGCGAGAGGGAGAGAGAGTAAGAGAGAGGGACAGAGAGAGAGTGACAGAGCGAGAGAGAGCGAGTAAGAGGTCCTAAGCCCCAACACTCTGCATCATCAGATATGAGGACAGGAAGATTAATAGTCTCAGAGAAGATTTCCGATGTACAAAAAGAGCCAACGGCAGTGCCAAGGGAACTGGGGGGGGGGGGTGGCATTAAAGATGTTTAAATTAAATGTTGACCCCTACCAAGAGCTGTGCTTCAGGGATTAACTACACGGTGCGGGAGGGGGAGACGGGGGGGAAGGGATTTGTCGACCCGACGCCCTGATGAAGAATTCAATGGCCGTCCATCCCCAGCAGGCTCTGCCTCATCACTTCCTGGTGGGCTCCGACGTAGGCGGAAAGGGCCGATAAAGACCCAGACTTCAGTCACTGAAACGCAGGAGTTATCCGAAGGGGTTCCTAGAGGTCTCCGTCTGCACTGAGTGAACGCAAAGGGCGGCAGTGGCTCAGGAGGTAGAGCGGGTTGGCTGGTAACCGGAAGGTTGCCGGTTTCGATCCTCAGCCTCCTCCTAACTGAGTGTCCCGGAGCAAGGCACCGCACCCTGACTGCTCCTGACGAGCTGGCTGTCACCCTGCGTGGTTGATACCGCCGTCGGTGTGTGATTGTGTGCGAGAATGGGTGAATAGTAATTGTAATGCGCTTTGCGTGGCCACTTGATAGAAAAGCGCTGTATAAATGCAGTCCCTTTATTAAATAACGACTTAATGTGCTGGCGAGCAAAAGTAAACAGTTCTTACAGGAAGTGCGCCTTGGAAACGAGGTGTGAGAACCGGCGCTGGAAGGTAATTGACTGCTGTCAGCAGGCCGGGCCTCCGCATGTAGCGGGAAGTGTTGCGCGCAGGGTCTATTTTTACGTGCGTCTTTGGACATGGCGGTGTTCACGCCTCAACAGCGATCCACGTAATCCGGGAGTGGCGGCGTTGCTGTGCCTGTGCCTGTCTGACGCCGTCGCCGTACACAGTCGCCCTGATCTGGCTCAGAAGATTAACTTTAAAGTGTTTGACTTCACCGCGCTAATACTGCGTTAATGTGTCGCCACCTGCTCTGTAACGCCATGATATCATCCGCCCCGGGTGAGAACGCACTTTACGCCAGCAGCAGTCATGCTACCTTTACACACTGGCCCCATGTGCAGATCAGGCCCAGCCGCCATCGCTCCATGACCCCAATGTCCCGGGCCGTGCGGTAATCCCGGAACAGCTTGCGACAGATGCAGCGAAGGAAACACCAACGCTTTCAGATGTCCAATCACACACATGGCGACCTACATAACGCCGAGTCGCTCACACACCAGAACGGGAACACACACAGGGCACACACAGGGCACAGTGCAGCTGCAGTATGGACAAATGGTAAATAATAAATGGACTGCATTTATACAGCGCTTTTCTAACCAGTGGCCACTCAAGTCGCTTTACAATACTGCCTAACAATCACCCATTCATGCACACATTCACACACACATTCACACACCGACAACGGTGTCAACCATGCAAGGAGACAGCCAGCTCGTCAGGAGCAGTCAGGGTGGGGTGTCTTGCTCATGGACACCTCGACACTCAGCTATGAGGAGCCGGGCATCGAACCAGCAACCTTCCGGTTACCAGCCAACCCGCTCTACTTCCCAACCAAGCCAGGTGTTGCGTCGGCCAATCAGGGGGCAAGCGAGGGCTAAGAGCAGCTCACCGTTCCCGGTTGAATTAAAAGAGGATTTTTTTGGTGAGAGATGTGGCCTGGCTCAAGGAGAGGAGAAGCTGTTTCCATCTGGCCAGACATTAAAGTAGGAGCTTCCCCAGACTGCAGTGGGAGAGGAAATAGAAATCTGATAGCGTCCTGTGGGGCATCTGTGGACAATCTTGTTTTTGTGAGGCTTTGATGTGAAACAAAGGTAAAGATACACAACCTCTACACACACACCCCTACCTGCCTCTCTGTTCTTAGCACTACTGCCCATGTGACTCATTTGGTTGGGAAACGTCTGCTGTGCGAACATAATACAACAACATATGTTGTTGCACGCACGCGCACCCACACCCACACGCCACATATTTATTCTTCAACCAAGGTTCAAATAATGGATAATGTGTTTCATGGATTGTGTGCGGGGGAATTAGGTGAGCCATATGTGATGGGTGTGATGAATGGAGTACAGCTGGCTCTTAAGTGACAGCCCGGTGCGTTCATCTGAATCTGGGGCTGATACCGCAGTGTGATGGATATCTTCCTCACCACCCTAATCCTGGCTGAATTTCAATTTCAGAAACTAAAGCCTAAAACAGAGGGAGGGATGACATCCAACACCTGACACACACACACACACACATACACACACACACCCCAACCCCACCCAGTCTTCATTCTGCCTCAGGCTCCTGTGATGTTTTTTCCTAATATTGCTTCAATCCCTTTCTTTTCATTTTGCTTTTCTCACTTCCTCTCAGATGCATTTCTTTCTCATTTCTCTTCTCCTTCTTAAATAAGCCCTCTACACACATGCACGCACGCACGCACGCACGCACGCACGCACGCACGCACGCACACACGGACACGCACAGACACACGCCCGCACACACAAACCCTCTGAACTTACCCACTATAATATATGAAACTACTGATTTGCTTCCATTCGTTTTCCTCGCTCCACCCCTCTTGCTCTTTACCTTATTGTCCTTTACTCTGCCATCATCCTCCCCGGGGACTCAGAGGTGTGTGGGACTGCCTCCCTCATAGAGGAAACAACAGAACCCCACCGTCTCGTCGGCACAGCCCATTTATTCACGTAAACAGTTGACACTTTGGAGACCAAAGTACCACAATTAAGAGCAACACCGCAATACCAGCAGAGAGAAGTGAATCAGAGCGCATCAAAGGAGCCCGGCGGAAGACCTGGAGCCCGGGAGTCGCGGCCACGTGAACACTTGTTCCGACACCGAGATCAAGGGGCCCTGGCCCCAAACACCACCTCACACTCCACCCAAACACCACCGCCTGACGCTCCAATCAAACGCCACCTGGCGCCCTGCATGTACCGCTCCACCCAAACACCACCGCCTGAGGCTCCACCCAAACACCACCACCTGACTCTCTGCATATACCGCTCCACCCGAACACCACAATCTGCAGAACTGTGAGCTCCTGTTTCAGGCTGGTCTCATGGATGTAGCTGGATGGATATAGATAGATGGATATAGATAGATGGATATAGATAGATGGATATAGATAGATGGATATAGATAGATGGATATAGATAGATGGAT
>JAOPUD010000009.1:21985594-21996117 GCA_027122715.1 Trisopterus minutus
GGGAGGGGGGTGGTGTTAGGGTGGTGCATCATCTGATGTGTTTAGTAGGTGAAGCACTGGAGGAGGAGGGGTTATATCAATGTGCATGGCTTTAAAGTTAATATAGATACAGAGTAGAGGTCTCCCTAAGTGAAAGGCAGATGAAAAAGATTGTCAAAACTATTCAAACTATCGACATGGGGGTCGAAGACCTACCGGGAGGGATTCAAACACATCATTCATGGGGGCCCACAATGACTTGGAGGTAAGATAGAGCCGCCTGGTCTCTTTATATAAATCCCTGCATTATTGTCTACTTTAATAATATGTTTGGATTCTCTAGCCCTACTTGAAGGGATGTAATAAGGGGATCTAGGGTTCAAGGACCCTTGGGAGTGAGCTAGAGACCAGTTTTATATGAAACAGGGCCTCAACGACATCTAAGATGATCATTTTGGGGCTCCAGCCCTACAGGAAGTGACTAATTCTATACAACCTATTCCGTGGTTGAGGTTGGAGAAGAAGCTGCTCGCACAGGTAAGCAGAACTCTTTTCCAATTCTAACCACCAGGACCATGAAGGGCAGGCGACTCCCCCGGCCGGTGGAAACCGATTAGTCCCACAACAACAACAACAACAACAACAACGGCGTGAGTGGAGTCTCAGCTTTCTGCAGCGGGGCTGATAAAAGGGACCCAGCGTCGTGGGTTCAGCTCCGTCTCAGAGGGAGGGGGAGGCTCGTACTGGTATGTATACACCGTTCTCCTAGGTGACACGCTGACTGATGGTGAGGCCCACATGGTGAGGGAGATAGGGTGGAGGTGGTAGGAGAGGGGGAGAGAGAAGAGGTGGTGGGGGAAGGGGATGGAGAAGGTGGTGGAGAAGAGAGGGAAGGAGGTGGAGAGGGGAGAACGTAGCGATGGAGACGGAGGAGGGGGGGGGGAGGGGAGGATATAGAGGGGAGGGAAAGGGTGAGGTAATAAATGGAGGAAAGATGGAGTGATGGGGAGAGGGTGGAGGAGAGGTGGAGGAGGGCTGGTCCTACTTCACACCATTAGTCGCTCAGTGGGAGCGCTCCGTGACGCACCGGGCTGTAATGGCAGATATTTAGAGAGGCGGAGAGACCCGGAGAAACAACCTTATAATCCAGCCGCCGCTGACGTTACGCATAGTTGTGTGTGTGTGTGTGTGAAAGTGTGTGTGTTTGTGTGTGAACATGTCTGTATGTGTGTGTGTGTGTGTGTGTGTGTGTGTGTGTGTGTGTGTGTGTGTCTCGTGTGTGTGTCTCGTGTGTGTGTGTGTGTCTGTGTGTGTGTTTGTGTGAATATGTAGGTGTGAGATTTCATTTAGAATGTGTCGAGAACAACAAACAAAGATGCATGTGCATATGTGACTCTATGTGTGTTTGCATATGTGCGTCTTCATGTTTGACTCTCTGCCTTTGTGCAACTCAAGCTGCTCAAGCGTCAAACGTTCACATCAGTTCATATCAGCCCTGATCCCGGGCACCGTACTAACTTCACAGTATAAATAGGACTGTTGATGAGCAGCCCCCCATGGGGATGGTGATAAGGCTTTACGACGGCTTAATGACATTTCCACGCACACGACTGCTTGTTCTGGCAAACGGCAGACCACTCCTGCACAACAGATCACCAAGGGCTGCGCTGGAATCAATGCCGGGAGGTGATGGTGAGGAGGAGGAGGGGGTGCAGAATAGCACAAATGTTTCTCCACATATTGAAATGGCTTTATTTTCATTTGCTTTAACTCCCCGAGGTCCAGAGCGACGCTAACTATTTGAACACGGACCACAGACTTTATTATTCCACTGAAATCCTTTTTCCAAAAAAGCAGCCTTTGCGTTCGGCCCGTCGTCGGGATCGCCGCGTTAACAGGTCTCTCCGGGGCCCTTGGAGGCCAACAAACGGAGGCTGTGGCCCTCGCCAGGTGAGGTGTATAAACGTCACCCCTGTTCATATCGATCCTAAACTCCTACGTTCCTCTGCTACAAACCATTAGGGCTTCACACTGATGGACAGATGGAGACTGAATTCTCCACAAATCCCCACAATAAGAGAGTGAAATCTATACGGCCTCTCTCTTTCTAGCCGCTAAATCACATCGCTGCAGTGAAACTTAATGAGCAGATCATTCAGGCTTGGCAGCTGGGGTTTTAATAGACTTGCGGCGGGGATAAGCCATCGATGAATGTGGAACGCAGGCCCGGGTTTCAAGTTGACAACCTTGTTTCTCGTTTAGCGGGGATAGTCGGCGGCGGTGATTTAGCCCTTCAGGAACCTGTATTTCGGGAAACCCTGTCTCCTGCCTGAGCGCCTAAAGAGAGCTTTAAGGATTATTCCCCCCCCTCGTAAACTACGCAGGGATTAGTAGTGGAAACGACAAGGTCTGCGGTTTTTTAGTAATCGTGCATAGACGGAGTCCTGCCTGAAAAGCAGGGTAAATGCAGCCTTCTTTCTAATGCTTATTGAATTATGAAACTTTCAATTGCATTCCACGGATTGGTCATTTGAGGCAAATCGCATTAATGATCCACATGTTAAAGGAACAACAGCAGCTTGATGCAGTGCTTTGCATGTAATAAATATTGTTGATTTGGATGAACCCTCAGTGTGTGTGGTTTGATAATAAGAGCCTTAAGGTAGTTTGATAAGTTATCGTTATCTCCAATCCTACATTTGAGACCATCTGAGTAGTTTGTAGGGTCAATCAATCGCTATGAATCCCTGTAGTTTGTCGTTTGTAGGGTCAATCAATCGCTATGCATCCCTGTTGTTTGTAGTTTGTAGGGTCAATCAATTAATCATTATCATTCATTAACTGCACATTTCAATATGTCTGCATACTTTATACGTTACAAAACAACCCATTGAAAAGCTTGGGAAAAGTGTGTGTGTGTGTGTGAAGTGTGAGTGTAGATTCCTTTTGATTCAAACCCAGAAATGCCTGGACGCATGTGAACGCTAGTGTTTGCATTTGTGAGTCTGTGTTGTGTTTGCATACATGCGTCTTCATGTTTGTGTCTCTGCCTTTGAAAGGTAAAAGGTCCCCCTGTCAGAAGTGAATGAGACGAGGAGGCCCTAAAGCAGCTCCTAAAGCAGCTCCTAAGGCTGCGTTGAACCGGGGATCAGACTCACGGGTGACCACGTTCTTGGAGGCAGGCGGACCGCGCTTCTTGTTCTTCACCACCTCCAGCTTAACCTCGTACTCCTGGCCCGGCCCCAGGCCCGACTGCTCGAAGGTGGTCTCGGGCTGGCCCAGGCTGTTCAGGATCTCTCCGTTCTCCTCTTTCTGCAGGCAGAACAACACACAACTCAAAAGCTCAAACCATCTTCAGACATCAGAAGCCCAGGCGCTGGTGTCTGTACCGAGGGTGGGAGATGGTTTTTGAGACGTTGTGTGTTGTTCGGCAGAACAACACACAACGTCTCAAAAACCATCTCCCACCCTCGGTACAGACACCAGCAGCCCAGGCACTGGTGCATCACACAGCGCCTTCTGCTGCAGGGCTGCGGGATAAGGTCTGGGGGGGGGTCCACAAAACTGGCCCCCTCCCTCTGGTGACACCCAGACACTCTTGTTATGCCTAACAGGCCGTGGTTCTCTCGCCTTTCAGCACTTAAACTTGAAATACATTTTGTAGACACATTTCAGAAAGAAAACAAAGCCTTCAACAAACACGGCAATTACCGGTCGGGCCGTCCGAGCCGTCGGCCCAGAAAGCTTTGATACGTGCAACTGCTGACTGAGCCTTGGTACGGCTAAGCTGTTTTCCACACGACAGCTACTCCGGTTCACATGCACACGCATTAGGCAATTATTGAGTTTCAAATCGCAGCTCCACGCTCGGCGGGACATATAGGGTTTCCAAAGGCAAACACAGATAATGACAGGCTGTGGTGGGCTTTTTGAGTTTCCACTGGCTTCTGTGCAACACGGGATCCATGCTAATGACGTAACGGCGCAGTGGTGGAGAAAGAGGCCCTGGACTCACGGTGTTCCTGAAGATGAGGTTCCAGCCGTCAAAGGGCATGTCCAGGGGGTCCCACTGCACCTGCACCGACGTCTCCCGCACCGACTTGAACTTCAGGCCCTCGGGCTCGGGCAGATCTGAGGAGGTCAGGGGAACGTGTGAGATTTGTCCTGGTGTGACGTGTTCTCAAGAGTACAACAGTTACCAGGACCCACACCAGATCAAACACCATCCCAACAGAGTCTGAACATTCCAAATAATCTCTTTGAAAACGGCATCAATGATCCTGGTGGCATGTTCTGCATTCAACACATTTCATACATGTGGTGAATGCTGCAGCATTTATTCCATTCTAGTTGTAGACTATAAGCAATCCAAGTAATTTACAGTTGTTTTCTCTTTGCTTCTTTTATGCTACAAAGCTGGCCCTGGTCTTGTTGTGAAAATGTAAATGCACCGAATAACCATGTGATATTCTGCCTTTGACCATGATACACTTTGATGGTCAAAGACAGCAGATCAATATATGCACCAGTGGTTTTGGTGCAGAGGGAACACATATCCGCATGGCATTCAGCCTTCATATGAAGAGGAGGGCTGGACCTAGGAGGTGCGGACACCTACGTGTGGACACGCGGGCGCTGACAGGGATGCTCTTCTTGTTCTTCAGGATGGCGTAGACGCTGATCAGGTACTCCACGCCGGGCTCCAGCTCCTTGATGGTGGCCATCTTCTGGTCCCCGGGGACGCGCAGGTCCATCTCCAGACCCCCCATGGCCGTGGGCGCGTAGGTGACCAGGTACTCCGTCACCACCATCTCGTTGACCCAGGACAGGTCCACGGTCTCGGGGTTCACCCCCACCACCGTCAGGTCCTTGGGGGGTGAGACTGGGGGAGGAGCATGAGGAGATTGTGGAGGTTAGTGTCGCAATTCACTTCAAGGATGATAGGGATTAATCACTTGAATAACTGAAAAATGCCATAATTTACTGTTTTAATGGCATTTTTCAATCATATATATATATATTTTTTTATATACATCTTTTACATTGCATTGTGTCTTTCAGCATCTTAAAAATCTGTTACATTAATTATTATTAGTAGTGACTGTAAACATATATAATCTTCAAAAGGGTTGAGAAACTATTTTTACCACCAGCCTCCTACAGAATCTTCTCTTGGGGGAGGCCAGACTACAGGCCAAAAAGAAACACTACCCGTCGATGTAAGTGTGTGACAGCAGCCCACTCTGGGAACGACCACAGAGGTCTTTAAACCTTAAGACCACTATTAACATGTTTCAGTGCAGCGAGACCCTCTTTGATCTGGGGAATTACGAGGCCCACCAGATGCTACTTTCTGGGCCAAGGTGGGTATTCGTGTGCAAACAGAGGTCCGTTTACAGACGCTACTGGTACTTTTCCCCACGTTGTGGCAGAAATACTTTAAGGCCGATCATTAGCTCACACTGAGCACGAGGCCCCGTGGTAAATCACAGAGCATATGTGGTTCACTGTTGTTCTAAGAATCGCTCACTCAGAGAAAGGTAAGCTGCCATGTACTAGTGTCTCCCCGGGTAGAATTGTCCGTAGACATAACGAATAGGAAGTTGAATCTTCTGTTTAGTACACAGTAGTGTTTCATTTTTTTTCTTACAGATTTTCAACCTCACCTCTAATGTTGGAAATTATTAGAAATGTTGCTGCTTCCATAAAATGTAGATAAGCTGCACCTATATCCGAGAATATCGGCTTGCTCAGTGGGAAAAAATATTGATGCATCCTTTGCTGCATAAATAAATCTAAATAAATCTAGAAAACAAGGAATGATCGTAAATCTATCACTAATTGTATCTTCTTATCTTACGGGCAAAGCTAGTTAGTCAGCTAGTTAGTACTAATGATGCACGCCTGACCATCAGCTGATCATCGCCATCCGAATCCCTTCCATCCGAATCTCACCCTCGGAGCAGTCGTCGCCGATGAATCCCTCGTCGCACACGCACACCCCGTTCACGCAGTGGCCCTGGTTCTGGCAGTCCCCGGCGCAGGTGAGCAGCGAGCAGTCCGCCCCGGCGAAGCCCTCGAAGCAGACGCAGTTCCCGTCCACGCAGTAGCCTCTCTCCAGACAGTTGTTGGGGCACGTCTTCTCGCCGCAGTCCTCGCCCACGAAACCCTCTTTGCACACGCACTGACCGCTGACGCAGCGCCCGCGGTCCAGACAGTTGTTGGGGCAGGTGAGCTCCCCGCAGTCCGGGCCCGTGAAGCCCTCCAGGCACACGCACTTCCCGTCCACGCACTCCCCGCGGCCCATGCAGTCCTTGGGGCAGGTCTTGACGCTGCAGTCGTCGCCGGCGAAGCCGTGCTCGCACACGCACTGGCCGCCGACGCAGCGGCCGCGGCCCAGGCAGTTGTTGGGGCAGGACAGGTCGCCGCAGTCGTCGCCCTCGAAGCCCGCGTCGCACACGCACTCCCCGTTCACGCACTTGCCCCGGTGGTTGCAGTTGTCCGGGCAGGTGAGGACGTCACAGGCCTCCCCCTCGAAGCCCGGGTCGCAGATGCACTTGCCGTTGAAGCAGTGGCCTCGCGCGTTGCAGTTGTCGGGGCACGTGAGCTTGGAGCAGTCCTCGCCGACGTAGCCAACGTGACACTCGCACTTGCCGTCCACACACACGCCGCGGTTGTTGCAGTTGCTGGGACAGGTGAGGTCGCCGCAGTCCTCCCCGCTGAAGCCCTCGTCGCAGTAGCAGGTGCCGTTGTCGCAGCGACCGCGGTCGTAGCAGTCGTTGGGGCAGATGAGCTCCGAGCAGTCGTAGCCGGTCCAGGGCTCGTCGCACACGCACTCGTCCTCCACGCAGCGGCCGCGGCCCAGGCAGTTGTTCAGGCAGTTTGTCTGGGAGCAGTCGTCCCCGATGAAGCCCTCGGTGCACTGGCAGGAGCCGTCCATGCACTGGCCGTAGTCGCCGCAGTCCATCAGGCAGACCTCCAGGCTGCAGTCGTCCCCGTCGAAGCCCTCGAAGCACACGCACTTGCCGTCCAGACAGCGGCCCTGGTCCTGGCAGTCGTTGGGGCACTCGGGGTCAGTGCAGTTGGGGCCCTTCCAGCCCGCTTCGCACACACAGCCGCAGGTCTCGCTGCTCCAGTTCCCTCGGCCGTTGCAGTATGGCTTGGTGGCCACCTCACCTGGAGGCAGACAGAGAGGTTAAGTGTTTGTCGCAGACACCACCTCAAGGATACAAACATTCATCACCCTGCTATCGCTACTGGGCTGGATCACAGGGGCACTGGGGCATATTGCAGCATGAAGTTGGAACAACTAGGATAAAGTCGGACTAGGATACTATTCCACTACAGGGTCATACAACCTCATCATCCAGTCCTACAATCAATACTCAGGTCTTCGACAAGCCAAGCCTGCTTGCCTTTAAAGGTGACAAGAAACTAAAAAAATCTGGCAGAAACCCACCCAAATATAGAGAAAAGATGCAAACTCAATACAGACTGCATCTTAGCCAGAAATCAGTACCCCAAGCTTCTGACCACCATAAGGCCATATCTAGGGTTCTAACTACTATCCATGGAGCCTCCTCTACGGCACTAACTACCCACCATGCAGTGTCACATCTCGCCCCCTCACTCACCTTAATTGTTTTCACCTGTCCCTCATCAACATTCCCCTCCTAGTGTTTTTAGTCAGTGTTTCCCTTCCTCTGTGCCAGTTCGTCTTTGTTCTTTGCATCAAGCGTCCCAGCAATTTCCCAGTGATATTAAGGGTTTTCCTGCATGCTTACTCCCGACTATGCCATTTCCTTCTCTCTGCCGGATTGTTTGCCTGATTTAAACCTGATTTCCCGTCTACCGACCTATCCGCCAGTTAAGACCATTCTTTCGACCCAGACTTTCGCCTCCCGGGTCATGCTTTTGAGTCCTATTTCCCCTGCTGCTCAACCAGCCGTTACATGCAGCCACCTCTGGGACATGATGTTCCTACCCGTCACTGGCGCTCCGCAGCAGGCCGTCCCACTGCTGCACTGCTCCCTCAGGCCGGACAGCTCTGACTCCAGCATCTCCAGCCGGTTCAGGATGTCCTTGATGTCGGGCAGGTTGTTGTTGCAGCCGCAGGCCTGCTTGGGGATGTTGATGCGGTGCGTGAACACGATCTGGTTGTCGCCGTCCGTCGTCTGCTCCAGCTGCTCGGTGCTCTGGACGTCCGACGCCCCCCTCTTGTGTTTGCCCTCGCCGGGGCCGCCGCTGGTGGGGGCGTCCAGGTCCACGGAGCAGAGGGAGGCGGCCGGGACGTTGATGTTGTAGACGTGGTTGAAGACCACGGGCTGGTCCGGGTGGGGCAGCGTGAAGTTCTCCTGGGACTGGGGAGCCAGGGCCTCCCGGCGGTGGCGGAGCACCTTCTTGACTAGGCCGGCCGAGGAGAGGTGGAGGAGGAGGGCCACGCCCACCAGGCCCAGCAGGGCGTTCTTCATCCCCATGACGGGAGCCAGTCACAGACAATGGCGGCTTAGAGGGGAAGGGATTGGCTGTTCTGGTGTCTCGACTCTTGGATGGGGATTCTTGAAGCCCTTGAAGAAAAAGAAGCAAAGAAGCGAGATATATGTTATGGATCGACGATTTCTGACTTTTCTCATAGTAATAGTGGAATTCATTTTGAAATCGAATTCCAAATGAAACACAAAAAACACAACAACATCACCCAACGAAACTCTATTTGCCACATATTTTACAGCCAATGCTCACATTGACTCTTATCTTCCTTATAAAAAAAGAACTATGGCACAACCCAACAACAACAAGAGCAAGATGCTAGAAACACCAGCTCACATAACAGAGCTGGGTTGCAAAATGATCATTCAACAAAGGTTCAAACATCAACACAACTCTCTGAATGTTAAGCAAACAACTCTCAGAACACAGATCCATACTGCCCTTCTGTTCCTTGGCGTGCCCTTGCCATATAGCATGGGAACAGCAGTAGCCCCCCCCCCCTCCCTCGTCCCATGAACACAAGGGACCAAAGCCACAGTGAAATGTCACAGAATCTCCACGCGACAAAAGCAATTAACCTTCCACTGCCGTCCCTCAACAAAGGACCAACTTCCAGCAGCGGAGAGTTGTCGCCACGTGGACGCTGAGATGGACACTCAGGAGATGACATCATCACGGTCATGCTTCCTGCTGGTCCTCTGAGGAACCGAGAGAGCTGTAATTAAACCAGAGGCTGTGGGTAACCTTGAGGCTCAGAGGGCTGACTCCCAGAACAATGGTTCCTGCCAAAGGCTGCCATGAACAGCAGGTAACACCTGCATGGTTGCATTGGTGGGAGTAAGGGAGGGGGGTTTAAATAGTAGGACCTTCAACACAGTTTTCCCCCAGCAAGACAAAACCACAGCCCTTCTCCTGGAAGATTAATAGAGGTAGTTGGGTTGGAACATCTGTGGAAAGAAGCTGAAAGTGACCAGGGTCTGAAACTTTCCCTCGTTTTCAGCATTTCCCGCAACACCCCCATAGCGGCAGCGGTTTTCGTTTAGTAACGTGACCCTCCCTACCTACACCTGAGGTTATTTGTGCTGTTTCGCAAGGACCTCGTGCAGACACAAGGCTCCCTATAAAAAGTTACGGCCTGGAACAAAATCTGCTGATGGTCGTATTTGTGGTCTCAGACAAACCGCCATTTCTTTTTTTCAACTCTTTCATCCTGAGATTAAATAAACTTGTTATACTGCTCAATTTAAAGAGCGCTCTCCCTGTCTGGACTAAACATGCTCCAACCGACAACTCTTCTTAATGACAGGGCTATCAATATGTGAAATTAAGGCTTGAGTTGAACTTCTTGGCCTCAGTGCGGCACTGTTCACTGTGTCTGAGACAGAACAGGGAAAAAGTTCACACAGTAACAACAGATATCCGGTCTTGTTGTGTTGCCTGACGCGAAGTGTTGAGATGATTTCAATCCAGGTCTCCCACACCTCTTTAGAGATGCAGACACTCCTACCTGCACAACCCACCATGTGCTGCTCAGATTCCGAGAAGACTAATGGCAATTGGTACGAACATCAAACACAACTCTTATAGTGTGTTTATAGTGTGAATAATTTGTTGAAGGCCCGGTTGTGATCGCAGCAAAACGTGAGCCTCTCCTCTGAGCGGATTTACATTTGATTCCAGTTCAGTGAAAGGTTTCTGGAAGAAGCCCCTAGACTGGGCTGACACAGGAGCAGAGCGATCATCGGTCTCTCTCTCTCTTGGCTGGATTCGCTGCTCAGGAACCCATCTGCAGGGGAGCCTCTCAATCCCTTCAAGCTGCTGGGTTTGAGCACCTTAAGAGGGCTCTCTGCCTGGACGGCTTCCACAGCCTGAACCGCCCCCTCTGTCCCACCCCCACTCCCATCGCAGGCTCCGTGTCCCTGGGTGAGACAGGCAGGGCTGGGTGCCTCTCTGATGGACGTGCCGGGGAAGTGCTAATGTGACTAATGCAGCCCGCTGATGGGAAGCTAAGCTACGATCTGGCCCTCGGGGGTAGCCAAGGAGCTAACCTCCCC
>JAOPUD010000009.1:22036072-22048003 GCA_027122715.1 Trisopterus minutus
CCATTACCTCCACCAACAAACACCATTACCTCCACCAACAAACACCATTACCTCCACCAACAAACACCATTACCTCCACCAACAAACACCATTACCTCCCCCAACAAACACCATTACCTCCACCAACAAACACCATTACCTCCACCAACAAACACCATTACCTCCACCAACACCACGTACCACGTCACCAGCACCACCACCATCATAACCAACGGCAACGCCAATCCCCATCCCAAACCATAAGCACCACCACCCCATCCCCTCATCACCACTACCCCCACCACCCCCTCCATCACCACTACCTCACCACCACCACAGCATCACCACCACCACCACCACCGCCACCCCAAGGCCATCCCCCCACATATTTAACTCCTATCCACATCTATAACCATTGCTCACCACGTTGGCACACGCATTGTTTATTTGCTAAAGGTCATTATGAGTGGTAAAAGAGGAGGAGGAGGAGGGGGGGGCGGGAGGGGTGCCTGGAAATGAATTGATTGAGGCGAGAGAGCAGGTAGCTCTGGCACAGTGAGTTATAGACGCCCAGCAGAGAGGAGGCTCTTCATTAGGGAAGTGATTAAAAGTGATGGGATCCTATAGCGCTCCCGCTGCACCGGGGTCCCTGGAGCATAGCTCTCATTCTGGTCCTCATTTATTTGGGAATGGTGCGTTGATCAATAAAAGGTGCCTGCTGCTCACTATGGGGTCTGACGGGGGAACAAAAACCCCTACCAGGAAGGAGAAAGAGAAAAAGCCAGAAGTGATGTGTTTTGTTGTTGTTGGAGACAGACGTAATTGTGAACAATTCCAGCTTCAGCAAAACCTTGGGGGGAAATCTCAGTATTTGCTGTTCTCTCTGTAATCATCATGACTAGTTATCTATTTTTGACTGGCTGGGATTTTTTCTTCTTTCGGAGATGCTCACAATGTCTCCAAAACATAAATGTCAGTCTGGTTACACTAAGACTGGAGAATTTACATAAGAAGAAGAAAATATAAGAAAATATACATACATTGTTTACAATTATACATGAACAGGGCAATATGGTTACAATTAATTATTAAACAATTCTAAATGATATCATGTAAGTCATATAAGGAATGAATAAGCTATTAATATAGGTAATTGAGATGGATGCATTTTGAAACTCACTTTCATGATCGTAATTTTCATGAAATTGATTTCAATATACTGCAGAGTTATGGCGTCCGTTGTGGAAAGGTCCGGGTGGAGGAAGGACGTCCTCCTCCAGGTTGCCTCAGTTGTTATGCTCTCGGTCTGTG
Source organism: Trisopterus minutus (assembly GCA_027122715.1). Classification (NCBI taxonomy): domain Eukaryota; kingdom Metazoa; phylum Chordata; class Actinopteri; order Gadiformes; family Gadidae; genus Trisopterus; species Trisopterus minutus. The sequence continues at coordinate 22,037,363 of JAOPUD010000009.1, forward strand.
AAGAATAAGAAAAGATAGAATAGATCAAATGTTTGACAGAATAAATTGTGAGAACTTTGACTTTCTGATCATTGCATTTCTTCCTCCACTAAAAAGGAATTCAAATGAGGGCCGTTTGGCACGGGGATAGTTCTTACGTAAGCGAGTGAACATTTGGTCAAGTGTTTAAGATGGTCTAGTGTTTGGCATTTCTCTCCCAAATAAATGTGGAGGCCGACATCCCTTCCCCTATATGCTTCCAATGAACAAAGAACTTCAATTTACTACTAATCCTATGAATGAACAAATGTAGCCAATTCAAAATGAATTTATTTATTTTTTATTTATAACACATACCTTGAGTCGTCACACACTTGCCCGAGGGTGTAAGGCAACGGGGAACCAAGGACATTAGGATTGGAACCCTCCACCTCCAACATTTAATTCATTTAGAAATGTTACATTACGAAAACAATAGTTAATGTGTGGTTTTAAGTTTGGTTTTGAGCACAGTGTCCCTAAAGGCTCTTGACTGCGTGCGCTGTGTGCGCGAGGCAGAGGTAGCAGGTGTTTGACAGTCACTGACCTAATACAGCTAATAATTCATCTCCCGCTGCAGCGCCACTAACACGAGTTCTGGGATCAAAATGTGTGAGAATGTGTGCCTCCAAAAAAATACCCAATTTTGCATTTTTTGCTACTTGATATTTTTATAATGTAAGCATTTTTTTTTTTACAATGACAGAAAATGTTTAAATATAGATAGCACTGCGGATCTCATATACGCTGATATATTCCCAAAAATCTGATATCGAATGAAATAAACATTTGGAGCTCACTAAAAAATTGAAGGACTTAAAAGTTGGTGAATTGTTAACAGTAATACAAAACAGAAATGTAATGCATTCTTTTGACGCCATCCCTGCGATTTCTCTGTATGGACATTTCATCCTCCCCAGCCTAGTGCATCCAGAGAGAGTCAGGCTTTGAGGAAAGTCTTTTTTTGTGTTTAGCCCTTTGAATATCTATTCTTTATGATCTCTATTCCCTCTGCTGGAATAGTTCAGAGTGTGTGTGTGTGTGTGTGTGTGTGTGTGTGTGTGTGTGTGTGTGTGTGTGTGTGTGTGTGCGTGTGTGCGTGTGTGCTTGCGTGCGTGCGTGCATGCGTGCGTGCGTGCATGTGCATGCTTGCGTCTGCGACAGGGTCAACCGTCCTAAAAAGACCACATGTTGCCAACAAAAATAAAAGTGTTTGCTTTGACGTTGAACAGACCAGGCAGTGGGAGCACCAATCCTTTCGGAGGGTCAAGGGTCAAACGTTTCCACACATCTGGTAAGGTTGCAGAAAATTGTCCTTTTTATGCACTTAGCAGGCACATATTCAAGGACCTGCATCCTGCGAGCTGCTCGGAAGCCTAATGTTCAACGGTGTAACTGATATCGCTACAACCTTTATGAAAGGTGTGAGCCGATGCTTGGGTCTATTTCCGGCCCCTACAGTACGGGAATGTGTAGCATAAGTCATCGATTATTCAATAAATCCCAGCCACATCCACTAAACCCGGGGCGGTGTACTGTAGTGCATGTTTGGCTTTTGAGGAGATATTCCACATCCTCGCTAATCTCTTCTTCAGGATAAACGATTACAAATATGCCATTCACATCAATGGACACGTTACCCTGCGCGCTACCATGGAGACGGAGTGAACACAAGACAACGGGCAAACAAGGAAACCCTGCCGTAATAGTATAAATTGTATACACACTCAGCGTCGAGGCTCATTATGGTATAAACCACCATCGTGGTTGTTTTATTGTGACCGAAATAAAACAGAAAATTCAAGTCACATCCAGAAACACAATTTGCGAAAGAAGGAGAGGAAGAGGAAGAAGAGGAATGAAGTTCAATGAAAAACTACTTGGTTGTAATAAACCATTACAATAATTGGATTGATCACCATAAGGTATGCAAGTTAAACCTTTGTAAGCCGATCAAGGCTGATCACCACACGATGCTCGTGTCACAACAACCGGAGCCATCCTTTAACCAAACTCACACCCAAATAACTGACCAAATCCTCCACCTCTGGCCATAACTACACAAACAGCACTGTCTAGGACTGTATGGATATCGTCTGGTATATGAGCTGCACCCTGCGGTCCGAGCGTGTGGATTAGTCAGGGCTGATAGATCTGGTCTAGGGCGTTGCGAGGTATGTGCCTTGAGTTGTCAATAATGCACTTGTTTGTTGCACGGAGGCGTCCCAGGAGGTGGCGGTTGGTCTATCCTGGATGCCCCCCCCCCACTCACCTCGCTGTGGTAATCCTGTCTCCAGACAGACTGATGACAGATCAACTGTAGACCAGGAGGAACCCCCCCCTTCCCCCTCACCACCACCACCACCCCGTCTTAACAAATCCTCCACCAGACCATGCCACCACGTTGCTCTCAAGGCTTTTCAACCTCCACCCAGGAAAAGGTTCAGATATCACTGGGGGCACTGGGCTGGCCGGTCATAGTATGCAAGTGTGTTCTGACAAACACACAGCTTGGAGTTGTCACACAACACCTGTGGTAAAAGCTTTGCTCAGAATGAAAACTATTCGTCCAGGAGATTGTAACGAGTGACTAAGTCATGGCTCATGGGCAATTACCCCAGCCGGGCATGGTCATTCCTGAGCTTAACTTTGTCAGCTGCCTCAAATCTATCGTTGTGGCCCCCAGAACTACGATTTATGGGGAGCCCTGTACCTTAAGGCGAGAGGGCAAGGCTGTGGACCCCATTCGTCAGCCCCTCCCCCCACTACTCCCTCTCCAGTCACACTACTTGCACCACCCCGCCGACGGACCCTGAAACCAGCCAACATAGTCAGAGCCAGTCAGGCACTTTGGGAGGGTAGGTTTAGTTCAAACGGGACAGGTTGCAACCAGAGCAATATTGACTACATACCCTAAGAGGTGGCCTTTGACCTTGGTGCTCGTAGTGATGCATGTTCTCTGTTTTCATTAGGGAAGGAGTCGTTGAGAAAACATCTGAAAACACTTCTGGTTGACGGCTGCTGTGTGAGGACCAACAGGAGCTTTTTTAATTAAATGAACAGATATGGGATATAGGTTACCATATGCCATATGGCTTCCTCCCTCTTTTCTCTCTTTCTATCTTATTCCATCTATCTTACTGTCAGTCTTTCCCTCTTTCACCCCCCCCTTTCTCTCTCTATCATTCCATCTCTCTCTGTCTCTCACTCAATCCATCCTTGTAGCTCTCTTTCACACTTTTACCCTTGTTTTTAGGAGTAGGAAGATATATAATAGACAGTTGGACAGGTATCTAATAGACAGCTGGACAGGTATACAGAGGACAGTTGGATATGTATACAGTGGACAGTTGGTGGTTTCATATTCCTAACAGCGCGTGTCTCGAATCTCTATAAGTCCTCCTATCCAAACACCGGCTCTGTGACCTGAGTTCAACATGATCCTCCTCTCCCAGGTCACTTCTCCATCTCCATCCCTCCACCACCCCAGCCCGACGTTATCCGGGTGTTTGATGAGCACACCGCCCCTCTCTCCACCCGGATCAATGTCCGTCTGCGTCCAGGCATACAAAGTGAAAATATTTCGATAAAACATTCAACTGCCGCAGCGGGCTGGGGCAGATCTGGGGCGGGGGGAGCCGACGCAGACCCTCAGTCACACCTTTTGATTGTCTTGACAATGCTCTGGAGTCAATGGTAGCGCTAACCGGGGATCGATAGTGTCTGAGAGAGCAGCGCTCTGCGGAGCGTTCTGTCAGCCTGATTAAATTCAGAGGGAGAAGTGAGATGATGGGCGAACGTGACAACATCAATATTGCATGGGACCCAACATCCCAAGATTTTCGTTCGATATCTAGGTCACGTTTGCCTTTCTTGCTTTCTTCCGACTGCCAAACATAATATTTATATATATAAGACTTTTGGATCCATGACAAGATAATAATTGCGTAGGAAGCACATGCATAACGAATTTCAGATGTTCAGACTAAAATGCACATTGATATTCACATCAAATAGAGATAATCGCAAAAACACATAGACGGGAAAAAAAACATACACAAATAGAATAATAGAAGCTTGATAGTATTGCCGAGCCCTAGTTGGTAAGATGAGAGGGAGAGAGCTGGAGAGACAGCAAGAGACAGAGAGGGAGAGCCAGAGAGAGACAGAGAGGGAGAGAGACAGAGGGAGAGACAGAGAGAGACATAGAGGGAGAGACAGAGAGGGACAGACAGAGAGAAAGAGACAGAGAGAGACAGACAGAGAGGGAGAGTAAGAGAGGGACAGAAAGGGAGAGCACGGAGAGACAAAGAGACAGAGAGACAGAAATAGACAGAGAGAGAGAGACAGAGAGAGAGGGACAGACAGACAAAGAGAGAGGGACAGAGAAAGAGACAGAGAGAAAGACAGAGAGAGACATGAGACATATAGAGATAGAGACAGAGAAAGGGACAGAGAGAATCAGGAACAGAAAGAGAGACAGAGAGAGAGGGACATACCTCATTCAGACGGAGCCGGAACTCTTCAGCAGCATTCTGGTTACCGTAGTGACTGGCCCGGGCGCTGGTTACCGTAGTGACTGGCTTGACTTGCTTGTGTTTCCCCAGTGAACTGAGACAGATGTCACCAGGGACACCTGCTCTGTCCCACAAGTCTCCTCCTCTCTCTCTCTCTCTCTCTCTCTCTCTCTCTCTTTATCTCTCTCTCTCTTTATCTCTCTGTCTCTCTTGCTCTCTCTCTCTGTCGAGGGTCTAAGGGTCTTTGGCGTGCGGGGTTCATTGCCCCAAACCCCCCACACTCATCCCCTTGTCATGCCATTGTCTTTAAGCACCGATGGGGGGGTTTAAAGCCCTCATTCAAGGCATTCTGGGTTTGAATCTCTGGGTTTTTCCTGGCCGAACACACATCCAGCCTGGGGGTTGGTTGGGGGGGGGCTGTTCACGTGTGAAGATGAGATAACATTTAAAGTCACTGACCCGAGATCTTCCCTTTTTATATAAATGTATTAGGAATGACAGAATATCGCTGTTTGGTTTGATGATCCCAGACCCAAATTAGTGCAGAAAAAAAAAAAAGCTAAGAAGCTTACAGTCTCTTAGTTGAGGGCCTGGCTGGGAGTGTGTGTGTGTGTGTGTGTGTGTGTGTGTGTGTGTGTCAGTGTGTGTGTGTACGTGTGCGTGTGGGCGGGGGTGGGGGGGTGCTCCACGCTCACGGCAGCAGCCCTGCCATCTGCTTGGTCTGTCTCCATGGTGGGATTGCATCCACACTGACACACACACACACACACACACACACACACACACACACACACACACACACACAAACTCATGATTGACTGACAGCTGGGTAATCCAATTGTTGATGCTCACGGCAGCCGTGGAGGGGGCGGTCTCCATCTTCTCTGGGCCAATGACATCACAGGGAGTTTCTCCACGGAAGCGCCTTGTTTTAAGTCTCCGGTTCCGGCCGGAGATCTCCTCCTCAGCCCGAGACACGGCTCCGTGAGGTTGTGGATCTTTAATCGCAGCCGGGGAACTGTGACCTACATTCATCCACCCAGCTGAGTGACAGATGTCCTCTCTCTCCATCTCCGGAGTGGAGCACCAGTTGGATCGGACTGGACCCTGCATCGCTGTCCCCGGCGCATGCGGCGCTGTGCGGCTGCACTCACTGCAATCACTGCACGGGAACACTGGAGGAGACAGCATTGAACATTGATGACATTAGTGATTCTTTCATTCAATTGCAAATTTATCTTAAATTATATACTAATAATTATATACTACGTGTACTTCAGGCTGTAATTACAATACATTTCAGTATAAGTAAAACGCTATGCTATCATTATGTGCTATTACTAATGATTTTTTACCTAAAGAGACAGAGCCCTAAAGGGATTCTTGATCGTCATGCATTGTTCTTTGAAACGTAAGCGTTGGCACTCAACTTCAAAGCGAGCGCTGGCCACTGATGACTCAGTTAAGACTGAGATCTAACACAATGGCCGCCACAATAGCCTTTTGATCTCTTTCTTCCAACCTTTTAATGTAACAGTCGGTCAGTGCGAAGGGTAGTCTGTATCAGACAAGACAAAAGATCGGGGCCCGCCGGATGCATGGCTCCATCAAAGGAGTCAGGTCTTCTGGGCGAGGCAGTAAGGCTATAGCATCTATCACGTTACACACCTGTGCCGTTGTTCTTGAGAAGGTCAGCTTTCACTCACACATCCACCCACACACACACACACCCACACACACTCACGTACACACACACACACACACACACACACACAAGCACACACACACACACACACACAGTACCGCTCTTGCTCAGACAAACACACAAACGCTCCATCACACCCCACACACTTACACAAACATGCTCACCCACCATTCTCCCCTCCACCCACAAACGCACACACTGACCCCCATACACACACAAACATACAGACTGGTACATACACACACACACACACACACACACACACACACAACAATCTAAACAGGGGCACACACACACAAACAATCCCCCACACAGTGACTTGCAGTGTTAGCTGCCACTCTCTGCAGGAGACGGAGGGCAAGGGGCCAAGGACGACAGTAGCCCCACAGACCTCTTGTTTACCTGAACTGAATCCCTGAAGACTAGGCTGTGTGTCAGCACACAATAGAGCACCCGCTCGTCCATCACTGACGCATCCCTGCCTCTCAGCACCCGTCACTCCGAGCTGCAGTATTTTAAGAGGCAAACCAAGAGGACTTTATATATATATATATATACATATGTGTGGAAAGCTCACTTTCAATGCTGTAGGGTGGTCCTGCAGCAAAGATCATCCCTTTTGCCTTGAGATGAAGCGGCTGCATTGATTGTTTTAGATTGGATTTAAAGTGGGTTTAAAGATCCTCATGAGAAACACAAAACACAGATTTACCTTCAATCGCCCCGAAAAAAGTTATATACATAATAAAAGACGAGGAAATTATATTTCCAAAGTGTTGCATAACTGAAATGTCCCCAATAATGATAAAACCTTATTCTCTAACTACGTAGTTATTTTATGGGATAAGCCTTATAGTATATAAGTGCAACATACAGTAAGTAATATTAGTTTGTATTTAGTTAGTAATCGTAATTAATTTGTGGAAACAGTATTAACCGTAAAACGTTCTGGTACTGAAATGGTACCAATTATCTTAAATTTGACAAATTGGCTCTCATTAACTGACATTGACACGTTCATTAGTAGTCTCTTCACAAATGACACGTCTCCAATCAAAGATGTCCCGATAGTGGAGGCTAGCTTGAGGCTAGCTGGCGGCTAGCTGGAGGCTAAGATTAGCAGTGTGCGATTCATGTGCGCTACCCTGAGGTTAATTATGAGATCGTATTTTTTTTTTCAGAGCCAGCAGGCTGAGGATTCTTGTCCTCTTCCAATCTGCTGCACCAGATGGTTATTTGTTCAATTAAATTACCCACCATGCATTGGTGCCGTCGGAGGATAACTAGCCGGCAGGACATGTCTAGTCATGCGAAGGGCCACTTATGCAATTTTATAAGCCAGCCAATAAAAGGCTTTATGAGCAGGGCTCCTTTAATGCTTCCTGAAACACGATGGTCAAAAGGAAGGCTGTTGTGTACGGCTTGAGTTTCAGGGGAATTTTCCCTTCAGTACGTCATTTTTGCCTCAGGTTTGACCCACTAGTGATCGTGCCAAAAATATCACTGTGGAATAAATGTATTCATAGTGTCTCAGAATTCTAAATAAAGTTCCTTCATCACATGTGTAGTGCGTGATTAAAGAGCTAGAGCGCAGACACACATAAAACACACCGTACAATATTGACGCCATACCGCCAAAAACAAAACTGTTTTTCACCAGAGTGGTGTATGTTTCACGATAGACTTCCCTGTCAAGGTGAACAGTGTGAACTTTAACACATTTCCTTTGAAGTGTATGACATATTTATGGGCCTGCTAAAGCACTGCTGCCATCTGAGAGGAGTAGCACCACAGACATGAATTCAGAGCCGACACACAAATCCATTGCAAACCAAAACATCACCTCTACCAAAAAGAAAGACATTCACAAGAAAGATAAATACTTGTCTGTGTTGCCGCTATGTCTGTGCTGCCGTTATGTCTGCCTATGCACCTATTGCACTCCTACCACCCCTGGAAGGAGGGATCCCTCTCCTGTGTTCCTTCTAGAGCTTTCTACCCTCCAGGCTGATCAGATTTAGTTTCAGTCCGTCAGAGAGCTAACGCTGTTAGCCCTCTTAGAAAGAAGTCGATTTTAGTTTGGCTAAGCCAAGGCCAAAAAACGTCCTTGGCAGACAAATGTGTTTGTTTGGTCACTGAAGGTACCATTAATTAGACCAGTGGGGTCACCGTGGAGACGGGGAAATCAGATACAAATAAAACACCCGAAAGGGGCCAAACAGAATAGTTTGGTGAGGTATGCCCTTGTTAATTTTCTCCACAGTCATGTGGTTCTTGTGACCTTGTCAGACTTCTTTCCCACATGCAGTATGCTGACCGCTTTAGGGTAAGGGGGTGTCCTGTAATGGCTCACCTTAACTGTCATCAGGGGCAATACAAAATTATATATACAATATTTATTTTGCAAAAACAAAGAGGATCACAATATTATAAAATCCTATTTATGATGATGTAAGGTTTACAGAGAACTCTTGGAGTCACGTGGATAAACGTCTAAAAGCTGAAGCCATACCCCACTCCAGTCAGAGTAATACTTTAGCAGCAGGACCAGCCCCCCAGACAGAAAGGTTATATAATAAAGTCATAAAGAGCAGCCCCCGCACCATGGCTTGGTTGCATTCCCACCAGCCCCCCAGTGTAATTCAGCCTTTTGTTTAAAACATAACCCTAAAATCTCATAACGTCTCGCTCTCACGGAGGCCTCCTGATTTTATAACCAGACTGAGATTATTAGGCTACTGTGGAGGCAGAGACACCCACCTACCTGACCCCTGACCCACCCCCCACTTCTGCTCTTAAAGAATAAAAGATCCTTTATTGATAAGCACACGTAATTTCTTTATGCACATTTCATGCATCTAAAAGCGTAACATGCATAGAAAGATTAGACTGATTGTTCGTTGTACCTCATGAAATGCAGAAATGGCAATATAATATGAATGAAGGGTGAATAAGAGAAACATGCCGAAGAGTGATACACCACAGGAATCCTGTTTTGGCTCTTGATTTTCTCTTGGCGGAGTTTCGCCCCTAAAGGGTCTGCTTACAGTTATATTGCAGCGTAAAAATACAGAACTGGGTGAACATGATTATGACTGCCGTCGTCCAGACGTAATGAGATTGTACCGACAGCTAGGTTACGTGTAGCTTATCGCTGAGGATGGGTCAACCCACGCTGCTGAGAAGCTGGAAGCACTGACACAAGCTCGCAAAGGAGCGAACCATCTCAGAAACTCATTAAAATGAATTAGGAGCTGGAGATAGGGTCAAATGTATTTATCTGTAGCCAGGAGGGGGGGGGCTGAATTGATTGAACATGCTCAAAGATGCGGGAGGACGGATTGAAGAATATTGGCATTTGGGGATTTCTCATAGTCTGCTGTGTAGAAATTGTCCCGACAGCATATTTGGCGCTTTTGTCCGCCCAACGTAATGAAATGAGAAGCGGTTAATGTGGTGGATAGAGGATGACGTTTCTCCATGAGACGAAGATTTATAGAAGCCCTGGGACACTTAATAATTCCAGAGGGCCAGCCAGCCACCAGCGCTTGATTGATTTATTTGGGGGTTAGAAGTATTTGATTAATAAAATATATGCTGGGAATTGTTCTGGTATTGATCGTGGCTGTCAGGCGACGCATTGGCTTTTGTGTTCTCAATCAACCCAGTTGGGTTTGCATGAATTAGCGTTTGTGTATGGGGCCAATTATTAGGGTATTTCCAGCGTCTCTCATTTCCTTCGTAATTGCATGCCACAGCGGTGTGGCGTGAGCGCATATTTCACTTTAATAGCCTTATTTTATTGGCGAACAAACTCAAACACACACACATGTGGTTTTCGTTGCTGTACTGGGTTGTATGAGCAGCGCATAATGTATCTCAAGACGGAAGACGTGGTGGTTCTTGTGTTGTCTGAGGTGTGGTTACAGCCTTCGGTGCTCAGAATTTCAATGCCAACCTTTCCTGTTTCTATCAAGGAAACCCACCAACCTTTTTCTGTTTTAGAACTCTTCTAATAAATTGTATAAATGTTAATTTAGCAGTTTGTCTGTTAATGGAAGCAATCTCTGTAGTGTGTCAACTAATGCGTTGGTGTGTCAAGAGGTTGCAAGCCAGCTACTGTAAATGTTAAGATTGCAAAGCTAATAAATATGTTTTTGAAGAAAGTCTTCACAATGAGTTGACATATTATATTATATATATATATATTTTATTTAAACAAAACTTTATTTAACTTCATTATATTTTTATGTTATTTGAGTTTCAATTGCACAACGGCAGACAGAAAACCTACAGGCAGGTCTTTAGTAAGAGATATTGCACTGTAAGTGTCAAGGAGACTTGTAGGAGAAAGGAAGTGGGTCAGCATCAACATGACCAACACATGTGAGCCATTCCCTC
>JAOPUD010000009.1:22054903-22074562 GCA_027122715.1 Trisopterus minutus
GTAGTGGGTTGGACCATGGGTTCCCAACCAGCATTGTGGCAAGACTAGGTGTGCTGTGAAATTGTTTTGGATTTAATACCTAATCCTGGCATAGGTTACGGATATAATTGGTGCTATTTATGATTGGCATTATTATTGATTAATAGTTCCATGCACAGCTCGGTTTCAATAAATACGTGACAAATTATATTCCCTGTCTCAGTTTTATGAACTTGGGATACTTTTGTGAAAATCTGCTCTGTGAGAAATATTGTGCAAATCGCTATTAAACTAGTTTCTATAATAACCCTTGAAATAGAACGTGTGTGATATTTTTCATAATCATGCCTGACATTTGTTTTTTTGTGTCGCTTAAATTTCTAGGTTGGATTATGGTGTGCCTTAGCCCCAAAAGGTATTGATTTAGATCTCTAGTGTCCACATACCTAACCTGTAAGTACCCTTGAGAGAGGAGCACTGGGAACACCACTGGACGTCCAGTTGGTTAACAGATCCATAGAGGGTTCACAGTGGACATTATGTTCTTAATATTGTTAGTGAAGAACATATAGCTGTCATAACTGGCCATAAGCCAGTAGTTTAAAGCAGTACAATTTGCTTGGCAGAGATGAATGAAGAAATGATTCCAGGTTTTAAAAAGGTAAAATGTGCCAAAAAAAACACACATGCAAAAAGCATGTGTTTTTTCACCTCACACCTAACTTCACACACAATTGAGGTCAATTAAATGGTATAACGAAACACTAAAACCACCAAATATATATATACAATACATTCTTTTCACTTTTGGTTATACAATACACTGCCTGCCACACAGAGAAGCTAGTGACCAGGTACAGCCCGGTTGCTCACTCCCCCTCCCGCCCCTCCTCCCTGGACTTCCTCTTACATAACGCGTCCATCAGGGCTTTTACAAGAAGAGGTTCTCCCCTGATGGCCGTCCCAGACTTCAACTGCTTCCTGGGCCAGACGTCCCCGGCTCGCCCGGTGTATGTGTTGGAGCAGAGCCGGGCTGGGGCACTCGCTCCTGGAGCAGAGAGGAGGATAAAACGCAGGCTTCTGTTCCGTCTGCTGGAGTAATTGTCAGGGAAGGACGCTGGACTGAACACAACCCCTTGGGCCGGAACAGAACCGTGGAGCCACAGCTGAACATGTCTAGTGTCTGTCAAGTACCACTGCAGCCAGGGCAGGGGGGCGGGGGGGAGTACTTTTAAAGTCAGCCAGCTCCCTGGCCCCGGCGGATGAGTGTGGAAACCTACCAGCTACTCTTATTAATTAAGTAGCCTATTTTTACTATTATAGTGCTACTATTTCAGCCATTTTGCAAATAATCTTCCAAAATGACTTACTGGACTTTCCTTTTGGACAAATCATAGATGAGCCGTTAGGGTTTATTTTAGTAACAGAAAAAAATAAAAAAAATGAAAATGTTTGTTTATCTAATGGGCAACAAGAATACAAGCATTATATTATCTCCTTACTTCTCTGGTTTTCACCGTATTCTTGGAAGGTGCATGTTTGTGCTGGTCGAGTCTGACGCTATCTGTTTAACAACAGCTTAGTGTTTCCACATACAACAGTGTGTAGCCAGATCAGACGCAGTGAATCGCAGAAGCGCCAGATGTGATTCTTTCTCTGTGATAATACCCGGCTTCCCTTGGATCAGGAACAGCAGCCAACACAATCGGCCAATCACTTCGCTCTGTGTTTATGTCTTTTGGCCATATTGTACATGTTTTTTCGGTTTCTTCCTCTCTCTCTCTGTTCAAATACTTTCTGAACACATTTTGTGCTGTCTGACAGAGCACGGAGATGATCTGTAATCCAGAATAATCTTGCAGGAGTTGCATTTGTAAATCCTCCATACTACAACATACTGTTAATCCCAGCACTGATCACTCTCGGAGGAACAAGGACACAATGCACACATACACACGCACACATGCGCACCCACACACATCGCAAATGTCTCGAAAAGCTGTTCGGCTCATTGGAAGAAGGGGAGTCCGGTGGGAATGTCAGGGATGGGAGGAACAGAGGGGATGTGGGGATAGAGGAGAGTCTAGTGGCTCTAGTGATGTTCGACTCCAAGACAGAGACACTGGGTTCAACCCACATGTCTGCAGACCTAACCTGTAGGCCCCCTTAAGCAAGACGCTTAATCTCTACATGCTTCTTGATGACGAGATTCATGTATGTGATTCACTGTAAATTAAAGTATAGTAAGAATGCCAAAATTGATCAAAATAGGTAAAAAGTACATTTGTGGAGCGATACATCTGCTCCAATCAGCAGCCATTAGGCTCTATACAGAGAGACCTGGGCTTGGGCCTGCGATGACATCATGGGGGCCATGCGAGCAGCCACTTAGAGAGGACACAACGTCTATTTATAGAGACAGAATTAATAGAATGAAGAAGCGTGGGCCATTTTTCACGGCCGCTTGGATTGTGCTCATCAGGCAAAAAAGCTGTGCAGTTTGGATATGCATACATTTGGACATACATATATAAATATAGCATTAATACATCAAGAGCAATGCTTGCAATGGGTCAGCATATTTATAGTATTTGTTGTAACTATAAACAACCGATTTGGCTCAATTGTGGTTACTTAAGCTTTCTTGTTTCTATGGTTGCTTTGTTTTTTCTTGTCTTCGACAAATAGTGCCAGAAATCTATCACTTTACCTCTTTGCAGAAGCTGACAGTTTTCCCATTTCCCTCATGCAGTCAAACCAGGTCAGACCGGCTGCAGTTGCATACGTGTTTCTAATCACTCTCTCCATCTCGTCTACATCGACTCAAAATTCTGCTGAGCAGGAGTCAGCGCGCGGGGAGTCTTTCCTCCCCTGGGTAGCTACCGGTATGAATCATCTTGTATGACACACTTTTTAGTGGAGTGTTTGTGGTTTTTGGCGAAGCCTTGATGAGCACAATGACCCCTTGCCCAGCTGGAAAGGCTCCTCCATTTACATATGAGGCAGCTTGTAAAAGAGAGCCTGGAGCTATCCTGACAGAGTACGGTATACAGCAGTGTGATTACAGGGCCAGGTTGAGGCGTGGGCCGGCACCTCTTCATCTACTTCAACGCATCAGAGAGAAGGGGAAGGTTTTGCTCGATCGATGGAGCTAATCTCCAAGTCATCTTGCAGAATCAGGAGCTGTAAGTCAAGCAGGTGCGGTAATGATCCGTCCTTGGAATGATTTTTCCACCGAACTTCGTTGGCGAGTCGATCCACTTCTTCACCCCGTCGTTGTGGTATCGACAGAGAAAAAAAACCTTCTGTCAGCGGTATCGATCCGTACGTCTTGGTTATCGTTATGCTCTGAGAGACCCGGAACACAGACGTGTATGGGTATTTTTTAAGGCGAGACATTTGAACAACAAATTTACCCTGCATAGTACCGGTGCTGTAGCTTAAGGGAATGGTGCTGAGGCTGAGAAAACATGTGGCAGTGATTGCGCTTCTTGGTTTTCATCCATTTCGGTAAACCTGCTCAATCTTAACCTAGTTTCCTAAAGTCTAAAACATAATTATGCTAATTAGTCTGGAGAATGGAAAGAATGGGACCTGAGATAAGAAATCACATTGTTTGCAATGTAAGTGGCGGAGCAATTTTCCCACACAGAATCAAAACATGCTGGTGAGGTCATAGGAAAACAGGATCGTAGCTCATCCTACAAAAAAAAAATATCAGACTCAATTTATGTTATAATTTCCTTGATACACTCGGCATGACATAGGGTATGTTTCAGATTAGAGGTATACGTAGTGTATTTTTTGGACATTATTGATGCTCTTTGCGGAACTTCTAAATTGCATCTCCACTTTTCCAATGGTCATATTCCATGTCCTCAGAACACAGAACCACCACCTTAACTACAACACAGCTGCCAAAAAATGAGAAAAGTGCTGTACACACTTTCAATACTACACTATACTATATACACCATATACAGTAGCTATATAGAGGTGGAGTAGATAAGAAAACTTCCACAAGCCTTAGTAATAAAATTACATTACTTTTTTATTTTCAGAAGCCCACAGGACTGTTTAGTCCCTTGAGTGGTGTCGTAAGTATAACATTCATAACATTGCAACTTTCCACCATTTAATGTGCTGCAGGAGAAAAGATTGTAGCCCTGTGAGACCGTGTTTATATTCTAAGTATTACACTTTGTAAGCATTATGCACTGCTGTGCATTAAATATAGACTTAAGTCAAATTAATCACCCCGATGGCACAGGGGATTAAACACATTGTATTGCATAGATGAGATGAACCAGTTCAATCTCTTTGAACTATAAACCTTATGTGTACATCTTATCTTTTTGTGTTTGTGAGATAGATTTCAGTTATTTCAACGCAGATTCAACGCATACACGTCTGATATTACCTTTGCCTCAAATATTTTAACAGTGTATTGAAAGAACATTTCCCATCTCCAAAAATGCAATCTCAAAATGTGAAATAACCGCTTTTAACAATTGTACCAGATTGTGACAATATATCAGTGACACTCTTGAGTGCGATGGCTGTGATCCTTGTATTACTTTTCAAGATGGCGACGTGGCCTCTGACGTAATGCGCTCCCTGCAGATTGATCCTGCCATCAGCAGGCCGCAAAAGTAATAACTTAACAAAATACTTAATCACAGACAAACGGAGCAAGGGGGGGGGAAGCAGACATCCCCAGATGGGAACAGACAAATGGCGGGTAGAGGGGGGAAGGTTAGGATTTCAGAATCCCAGACAAGCAGCAGGAAGAGCCAGTCCAAACTTCCTGTCAGCCTGAAGTCTCCAGAGCACCGAACGAGGAGAAGGCGGTATGATGACATCACCCCTTGCCTGGCCTCACCAGCTCCCAGTCACGATTGAGCACTTACCTGAACAGCACACCCCCCTCTCTCTCTTTCTCTCCGATGGGAAAAATTACAGGGCTGAGTAGAGCTGCCAAGCCCCCGACTCACCAAACTCTTTGGAGTTTGGAGAAGTTGGAGTTGGTAGGTCATGATGGTGTGGTGCAACATAAAGAGAGGAGTATTACACAGATGTACAGGGGATTGGATCGGTTCGGCTGTGTGCCAGCTTAGTTACTCACCAGCGTCGACTCATTAGCTTCATTAAGCCTTGCTAATTAGTAACAGTCATTATTACTGATGCTTTATGCCCGATGAATGAATACCCCTAATGAGAGAGTTGAAGCAAGCATGATTATTATATGCTTGTTTGATTTGGCCGACAATAGCGTCATTTGTACAATCTATTTTTAATACGTAGCAGGGAAAGACGAAAAGGCAGATAATGAATGTTTTTTTTGTACAAAAGCTTCCTCATACTTTTAAATTCCTGTGGAAGTCTACATAAATCCTTTACTGGCTTTCAACTTAAAAAGATTCTGAGGACAATAATCTTAACACCTAAACAGATGGTCAAAGAGCTTTTGGCCATTATTTTTTCTCAGAAGCCTGTCTATATAATAGGAACATAAGTCCTCAAACTTCACACAAGAATAAATCTATCAGATGCTTGCTGTGTCTTTTTACAAGACACATTTGTTTAAAGCCTAGTTAAACAAGACATTTAACAAGGCACCTTCAAACTTAGAATAGGGCACTCAAAAAAGATCATCGGTTCACCAATTAAATAAAGTTATGTGCTACGTCTAAGGATTATTGATGGAAAAGCACCTTTGGAAAGTTTGATCCATTTCTGATGCAATGAAGGAATACATCCACAGAAAGACGGCATCAAATAATCAGCAGGACCTTCTCAGATTACTGCTAAGGTATCCTGGTTGAATATCCTCTCAGCAAGTCAGCAGGGTGGAACTGCTTCCAGCCTGCTTTGGCTCTGCTACTTTCATAAATGAGCTATGACTAATTCAGAAATGAACTGGCAAGGCAAGTCAAATGTAGTTATCATAATACAGACTCAACTTCCATTTTGTTAATACATTGAAGCGTGAGAGATGGAAAAACATGGAAACACATTTAAAGGTCAGGAATAAACCAATTATTGGTGCTTTTTAGGCAACGGTAGGCAAGTCTTTGAGAAAACAGTTATAAGTGTATTGCTTTAGCAGACCTTACAGGTCAGGTCACCTGTGGTTCCCATCTGGAAGGAGGTCATGATGATGGGCGCTCCTTAGAGTTGAAGAAACCCCTCCTCCAAACCTCCATCATCATCATAGTACGATTACATCAACCAGACTGTGACCAGATCTTAATGTAGGGCAATCAAGTCTACCATGGCTTAAATGACGTAACAACTTCCTCATCTTAAATTTCCGCCCCCGTGCAGCTGCCCTCCATTCCATGCTCCCCCTGGCTGGGTTTGTGTGTGTCAGGGTTTACCCAGGGAATTACCAGGACCATTTTCTACACTTCATTAGTGTGGTTGACCCCTGAATCTTTGGCCCCCGAGAACTCAAAGGAGTCATTGTTTCAGGATGAGTATCTGTTCCTTGTGAAGAGGGGGGGCGGAGGACGGGGGTATACTAGCCCTGTTGCTATTCATAGAGGAAGAGCTGCATGGAGGAACCATCCAGCTCTATCTTCCATGCTGATCTTAGGTCAGGTCTGCTGTGGTATTCGGTCCTGTCTATTATATTTGGAGATTAGATTAGACATAGATTTGATTAGACAATATCATAAGCATGATCTTCCACCATCTCCTCCCTCTACCACCACAATTAACTCATCAACCACCTCCACCACCATTCCCTTACTTCTACCACCATGGCCTCTTCCTCCATCACCACCTCCTTCACAACCACCACCACAACCACCTCCTCTACCACCATGCCCTCCTCCTCCACCACCACCATCACTACCACCTTCACCATCAACATCTCGACCTCCAGCACCACCACCACCTCTGCAACCATGATGAGATGAGACTGAGCCAGGGAATCTCCTGGACCTTTAACCTCTTCCAGAGCTTGTGAAGAGGCTGCTCCTGACAGGCAGGATGAGGGATGGAGGGAAACAGAGGGGGCCTTTGTGCTCAGGCCTGTGCAGTGACCTGCTGGCTCTGCGGTGAGCCACAGAGACGAAGGGAACGTCAACATGGTGATGATCGTGAGGCTGAGCTCACCCACGCTCCCAGTGCTCATGGCTCTAAGGAGTAATGTGCCATAGCACCGATGTTTGGAGTCGTGAATCTAAGGACATAAGCTCCTAAGGAGAATCTTGAGAAGTTTCAATTGAATAATGCAAGCCGATGTGTAATGTCTGAAATCTTGAAAATTGCCATTTTACTTTTTTTATGAAGGTATTAGCGACAACATTAAATCTATGGTAAGGAAGATGCGGTTTATTGTCCTGATCAACTGTTTGTTTGGTTGCAGTCAAATAATGAGTAAAACATGATTTTGTTATGCGGTCAATCAAAATGTTTTTAGATCATTTTGTCAACACTAAAGACATAAAAGTTGCGATACATCATAAATTGTATTATACTGTATTCATATGTATTGTATTAACAGCTTTATTAATCTTTTATGAATCATGACCATCCTATTGTCCCACATTGCCTTACCAGATGTTTTCTGTGGCTTGCTCTTTGCAGTGACAACAGAGGAACCTTCTGAGCAACCACGGCTACAAAACCATGGCGGAAAAATGTCAGCGAATGAAAAAACTTAAGAACAGGATGTTGGTCATAAAGAGGTATTTAACTGTCTGTCCTGCTCAGAGCACCATTGCCAGTAATACATTTAACACAAAGTGAAACCTATGTATGGAGAATCTCAGAGAGATCCCTGTCCCGTCGTAAGGTTTTATCATTTGAGAAGTCGGTACGGGATACCCCGCTGAACGCTCAGCTCCAATGACACTTTTACTGCCATGCCCGGGGATGTGTCCGTCCAGTTAGCTTCAGCTGCCAATGTCCCTTTGCTCCTTCCTTAATATTTGTCAAGATCCTGTAGCTACAATCAGTTGGCTCTCAATGGGCTCAGTAGTAGCAGGGTCGACCTGAAGGAAAAGTAGAAGTAGAACTACTGTGTCACAGCGAGAAACCAGTAGCAGTGCCTCCCAGGTTGAACAATGGCTGTGGACATGTTGTGCGAATAGACCGAACACAATAGTGGCCGTACATACCAAGGGTCATGTGGACTGTGTTCCACGAACCTCATCCTTCCGCTCAGTGTCCAAATGAAAGCGGATGCATCCCAGTTACCTCCACTGTTCAAAGTGCCAGTACCGTGTCCATAATAACTGTCATTACACACAAGCTGCAAATAGTGGCATGTTGTAAACCATGTAGACCGCGCAGGATCCAGGTGCTAAGCAACCAGAATTTCCAACAGACAACATGTCAACAACATGTTCAAAGCAGAAAAATGGTACTCTAAGCGAACTTAAAACACCCATAGTGCTGGACTTCCAAATAAGACTTTAATGTTGCCATTCGGCATTCATCAACCTTACTTAATGATACATAGCAAAGTAAAAGTGATCTAAGGTTAGTTATTTTACAGCCCTTAATGAAAAGCCTGTGTATACGCAGCAGAAGGCCAGCAGAAGGGCCTGCAGGGGAATATAGTAATTCAGAGGTAGAGGGTGTTGGCAGGCCAGCCCTGCTTTCTCAAATGAGCGGTCTTCTCTCTGTCATTTACCAGCTTCTGTTAGTTCACTGGCCCCTTCACACCTGTCTGAGAGTCAGTGTCTCAGGGTCCTATCAATCTTCTGCAGAGCACTGCATGCCAACGTATGACAAAATAATTTGAGCCAAGAAGGCGGTCGCCGGCTAGGCTACGGCCCTCACTGGGATTGGTTAAGGTGTGTGTTTGGAGGGGGAATGTTCAAAGACAACTGCTAGAGGGATCCATTCTCGCCCCTGAGAGGATGCATGTGAGGTGAGATGCTAGGACACCGGAGAGCCACCATTTAACAAGTGTTAAATCCACCTAACATACTCTACTTCCTGTTGAATCCCAGCCAATGTGAGGGACACAGACATCTCTTAAGTAGTCTAGGAGTCTGGGAGATTAATCTAGACTCACACACAAACGCACAAATACGCAAAACTACAAAAGCACACATATACAGAGGAAATAACACCTATTGCATCGGCGGCGCCATGCTGTAGCATGAAGGTCCATCAGTAACAAGCCTGTGGGCCCTTGAAAGAAAAAAGTTGCCACTGACAGGGACAACATGGCCCCTGCGAGGCCCTTGTGCTTCACAGGAGCACTGTTGTCAGAGATGGAAATAAAGACCCTCAAAGTCTGGAGGAAGTCAAGCCACAGGCCCCCCCCCCCCGCAGCCAGCCATACGGGGCCCTCTGACATAGATGAATGGACCTGAGGTTAGAGAACCTTCCAGAACCTTCCAGAGAATGGAAGCATTGTGTGGACCACGTCACCAAGTTGTGAAGAAATTGTACATTAGGGTTCTTGAAAGTCTCAGTTACCTTTACAGTGAGAGTAACGGTATACAACTCGAGATTGGAACTATGATGTTGTGTAATAAAGTGGAATTTTACAAAGACTCCAACTTGAGTTGAGTCAAGCTTGACTTTCAAAGTAATTTGTCATACAAGCAATAGAGAAGTAGTTATTAATGGCCATGAAATACTTCAGTTCCAGCTGGCGTATGCGTCAACTCTTATTGAATTCAGCCTTTCAGGTTCAAAGCAGCCCACATACTGAAGAAACCTCATCTCAATCAAAGGTGGCTAGAACACGTATACAGCGCTTGCAGCACTGTAGTGCCAGCACTCATTATTGCTCAGTATTTAGAAGTCAGTTCATCATGTTGTGCAGCAGGCTACATGCACACTCCATCAGCATAACTGTTTAAAATATGTCCGAACGGGCCTTGTATTCTCGTTCTACCACCCGCCCGCTTCCGCCTGCTCCATTTATAATCCATGTCGTTCCGCAGCTCCAAGGCCCTAGGGACAACTGCTGTTCCTGGATGAACAGCTCCTTCACAGAACTGTAAATTATCACTTTCCTGCTTGGAAAATGTGTCTCAACAATGGCGGCTTTACTTTATTTTTTAATATTTTTTAATTGCCTTCACTGGATTCCGTCAAACAAACATGGTGAACATGATAAAAAGTCGCTTCTCTCGATTTGATTCATTGTTCTTCGACTCAAGGAGGACATATGCTTTTTCATTTATATTGCAAAGATTGTTCAAGTGCATCGATGGGTTTGGAGGTATTCTGTGGAATTAAGGTGTAGAAACATAGGGATAGAAGCCCCTTTTAAGAACTGTGAATGTTCTAGAAGTACTAAATAAAAACAACTTTTTAAAGCACCTTAATTTGTTTCAAGGCAGCTTTTAAACATGTATATGATATTTATCCTGCCTACGTCATTGTCGTCCTAAGTTATACTGTTCTTATGCATCTATATGTCTGGTTCTCATGTCTGCTATGTTTTGCTGCGTCATTTTAAATGCCAGTGGGATGATGTCGGATTTGGCCGTCAGTTTATGTTTTATAAACTCTCCGGTTGGGCGCTGTGAGTCATCCGTCCTCATTGCACTCTGCGATAAAGTCTGATCCTGAGGAGAACACTCAGTTTCTGCAAGATGAATACGTTTATTGTGTACGTGCAGCATATTGCGTTTCACGGATGACCGACTCTTAGTGTAAATAAAAAGGAAAAGTAAATCCTAGACTTGATCCGTGGTCGACCGTCACCCCTCTGCGTCTCGCTCCTTTGATCCAGCTCATCATCATTTCATCGAACAACAACGCTTCCCACCCGTTCCACCTGGGTCATTCAAACCATGCTCTGAATAAAACACGTCCTTGTCTGAGTGATTCAGAGCATCATCAGAGTTATATGCTACATTCTATACAAATCAAAGTAAAAGTTATGATGTAAAAGTCGGATTTCTGGTCGGAATTGCGTCATTCCAGGTTGATGTAATGGTTGCTGCTGCCAGGCGGCTGCTTCGTCATGACCGACCACAGCTCCCGTGTCTCCACATTGAACCCCCTGACCAGACATGAGCAAACCCTGAGTCATGACTACACCAGCATCCAACAATCCAGACCATAATAGACCCTGGAATCATTCGGCACAATAATCCCTCACTCTTCATCTCTTGGCATGTGCTGTAATTTTGGACCACACAAGTACCACAGTGTGCACTTTTCAATACGTTACCGTGATATTCATTGTGAAGCGGTCGTCATGTAAGTGCAGTATTGTGTTGTAATTGTGTTGCTGGGGGGTTTGTTGGCTCCTCTCATAAACAGTGAGTACAGACCCGGTCTTTCCTGATGGTGCAACTATTACTGAGATTATTATCATCTAACTCAAACCCTTGCAGTACAACGGGATTCTGCTGCTCTGAATTGGTTTTCAACAAGAGAATCTCTAAGCTGCTAAACGGTAACTTGTGTTTTGTCTCTCTTTATGAAACCTTTTTTTTCATGTAGGACGCTTCATAGTAGAAAATGAATGAGCTTGAAGCTTGGTCAAGCATTTTGTGGCTGGCCATGTGACTTTAGAAATACATAATCTAAAACATAAGTGGTATGTTGGTTCCACTCAGTCCATTGCATAGTAATATACACATAATGAAAGAGGAAGGTATCATGTCGCGATTCACCACTTTCTATGGGCCTTGGCCACAATGAGGCCCCCTTTCACTGTTGTTCCTCTCAGACTACGTGCCCCCCGGTCTGAGCAGGTTCCCTAAGACACTTATCTGATCGTCAAGGTCGAGGAGAGGGATGATGGACCCTGGCGCTGAGTGATCCTGCCCTTCCACCCTGCTGTCTGCCTCCGCAGCATTGGGTTTCAGCGTGCTCTCACATAAACACACACACACACACACACACAGAAGCAATCTGGTGGTAAGATTGTTCGACTCCCAGCTGAAAGGGTTTTTATTTGAAGTCCCAAAATGGACAGTTTAACATGCAGGTATCCTTGAGGAAGATGTTCTACCTGCTCCTTAATATCATGTATCTGGAAAGAATTTTTGGGATGAAAGCGATGAAAGCTGAAATGACTACAAGAGGGGCAAGACAGCCTTGCAAGATGCTGGACAACAGCTTAATCTGTGGGATGTTGATCTTTCTAAGGTGGTTGAGAAGAACTGTGTTTCTGCATATTTTTCACAGGCTAAGGGGGAAAGGTAGTTTAGTTTAGTGCCATGGCCTTGGTGGTTTAACTGGCAGGCACCCCCTCACCCAGCTTCTTATAAACCAGAGGGCCCTCACACGGCTACCACGTGAAATAGCAACGTTGTGGTGTTACCTGCGAGCCCTCCTCCAGATGTTCCAGATGTGGTGACTCAACCTCACAACATCGTTCAATAGCGCCAGCATCCTCTTACACTGCACTATGACATGCTCTCACCGCCGTGGGTGGTGGTGGTGGTGGTGGTGGTGGTGTTACCATGGTTGCAGGGAACTCATATCACACACACACACACACACACACACACGTTGACAGGAACAAGATCACTGCTAGATTTTTCCATCCCCAACGGTCATCATCAACCATGTACATCTGGTCTCAAGCCCCTATGTTGGTGTGTTTATATGTGTGTGTGTTTGTGGACTGTAGCGACCAACATTAGAAGGGTGGTGAACGTGGGGGCGTGCGCTCACCACATCAGCAGGGGGAAGCAGTGCCACGCCGTGCAGTGTGGAAATGAGCTCAGACTCAGGGAATGTGTCCTGCACTGCGGAGCTCCACATGAAAGAGGCTCCCATGGGTTTTGTGGGGAATCCATCTTTTTTTCCCCTGCTGTTACGTTTTCCAGCCGCGGGCCTGGTGTTAATCACGGGTTAAGCAGCGCCGGTGAGTGACGTATCAGCATGTCTAACCCAGCTACTGCTCTTACACACATATCATAGGTGGGCTTATCATTTAAATATGATTATTCTCTCATGGAAGAACCTCACAGTAAACCGAAACATCACACTTCCCTACACTACACATCAGGTAAATAAGAGTTGAGGCATTGTCATAACCACAATGGAATACAAGACATACAGGACAGAGCAGCTCATGAGGGGAGAGAAACGGACTCCTCGTTTGAGGGGTAAGTTAAACCAGACCATGGATTGGAGGGATGACCTCGCAATTGGCTGCGTTTTACCCAGAAACCCCTTTGGTGAGTCAGAGGTGAAGGAAAGAGTCTGACCTCATTTAAGAGCACATCGTGATGGAGAAAAATGAGCTACCGGCTAACTGGTTTCAAGGGACTGGTTCAAAGATTGTGCACCCCCCTCCCCCTGTTGAAAGGGAGTTTGGGCCCCCAGCGGGCCCTCCTTCATCGTCATGATGAACAGCCCAGCAGGTGGGCACTGTTAATGATAAATGCCTCTTAGTTTTACTTTTTAGTAAAATAGCCAGCGCTCATGCAGAGAGAAAGGGGCCAGGGAGCAGCCATTTTCTCAAGCGACTGTAGGGTAGCCATGATAATAAATAGTGTCACGTAGTAGACTGTGGATGGACCCATAAAAATAAAACTATACAGTGGTACACTTTAATGGACTGCTGCAAAGCCAGATAAGAGAATGACTGAGATACTCAGCTGTACATTGATAGGGTGTGTCATGAGACAACACACAGATAGACACACACACACACACACACACACACACACACAGCAGACAAACACACACATAAATACACGCACACGCTCACACACACTATGAAGATGATAGCCCTATCAGCCATATCCTAAACGATCTTATCGCTGTATAATTTAGTCGCTCTGTTCCTCCCAGTAAATATCCCGTCCGCGGGGAGAATGTCTTGTGTTTATCTTTTGTTTTTTAAATTGGACAGTCTTCTAGGGAAGAAGTATGGCCCTAAGGAGGAGTCGGTTAAAAAGATAGAGGTCATCAATATAAGAGCTCTTCAAGCATCAGCTTGAAGAGCGCTCTGTTCTTACGATTTTCAATAGGCTAGCAGACTGCAACGCTTTCTGTTATGATAAAGCTGTTATGTTGTTATGGGGGTTTTGGGGCAAAAAACAAGTCTAATTCTCTGGTGGGCCATAGCATTGACTGCCAAATCTCTTCAATTATATCACAACGTTAAACTTACTTTTATGTATATTAGAGTATGCTTCCCCAATGATGATGATGGCCTGTGCTCAACACGATGAAAGGGTGAATGGCATTGAATGAATGCCACTATTGATTGAATGTATTATTATTATTATTATTATTATTAGTGGGAAAACTGTATATCGTGTCACAACAATAGACAACAATAGGTATTCGATTATTTGAAGTGATTATTTGACGCGATAATTTGCCAAACATGGTTGATTTTTGGATGTCAGTAATTAGAAAAACAACATTCACATATCCTTCCCTCAAAGACCTGCCTTGTGGATCCAAAAGAAGAGTAATTCAGGGAAGGCGGACCACACATCCACGCGGGCCCCTTGTATAAATCTACCCAGAGGGGGCAGCCTCTCCTGGGGCCACCCTGTGTACTCCTGAGAGGGTGAGGCTAGAGGATAGAGTGTCCTACTCCTCTGGGTCAGAGGCGGGTGCTGGCCCATGATCAGGGAAACTGGACCACGGTTTAGAAACCGTAGACCCAGACAGGGCCCGAGATACAGGCAGAGAGAGACAGAGAGAAGATGGTTGGAAAGGGGGCAAGGGGAAAGACACAGACATAGAGGTGGTCGAAGAGGGACAGAGAGGGGTAGAGAGATAGAGGGAGAGAGAGAGAGAGATACAGATACAGAGAGAGGGAGGGAGAGAGAGCAATATAAATATAGACTGAGAGAGAGAAAAAGGAAGCAAGAGAAAAAGATAAGACTTTAAAAGTAAAGACGCAGAGAGAGGGAGAGAAAAAGAGATACAGGGAGAAGCGACTGATAGAAACAGAGAGAGGGAGACAGAGATAGTGACAGAGAGCGGGGGAGTGACAGAGAGAAGTGAGCCGGGCAGGCAGTCCAGAATGATATCATTAGGAGAGATGACCCAGGATCGTCTGCTACCTGCCAGCCTAATCAAGCCCGTTGGCACGGTGACCATGCTGGGAAGGTGAGAGAAGGGATGGTTCAAAGGCGGGAAAATGTCACGGGGGTGCCTTTCTCATCTGTCACTATCCATGCAATATCCTAACCTTTCCACTACATCTGCCATGTGAACGTCATAAACCATGGCGCTATATGTGCTATATATATTTAAACCTTAAAGGCTGTATCAAGCTGACATATGAAAACCCTAATGCTCAGCTATCTGCAATAGGAAATCCTGACTGCCAGGCTGCTGTATGAACACCTCAGTTACAGAGTACGGCTGCTATATGAACACCCTGTCTCTAGGCTATATCTGCTGATGAAAAGGTCAAGCTAATGGGTCAGCGTGAAGATTTGGGGAAGCAATGCATGGTGGGAAATGCTCTCTAGATAAAGGCATAGTGACACTAACTTGAGTTAGGTGAGAGAGTGAGAGAGACAGCAAGGTGGTACAGAAAATGACCCTGTGGGAGTTGTAATATTTACAACCTGAAATGAACAGTTTGGGATTGATTGCCATTTGAACTTGACGATAAATAGGTGATTTATTAAGTAGTAGACATGACAGAGAAAAAGAAGGCAATTCGATACAGCACTACCAATGTAATTATGTGTGTATGTGTGTGGCCAGAAAGCTGGAACAAGTCTGCCCTCTACTGCAGTGTTTGTGTGTGAGGCACGGCTCTATGGTGAGGGTGAACAGTTCAAGTACCCTGCAGTGTATAGGCCTGTGTCAGATTAGATAACAACAAGTCAAAGGCATTATCACGGCAATAGGGTTGAATCTTATGTCAAATGTTTTGCAGAGAAAATGGCCTATAGCAAACACTACTGACAGGGGGTGAACTACAGGTTAGACGAGAGCAAACACATCGCATTACGTTGATGATATTCCCACGCCCATAATGGACTTGTAAGAGACCTCTTTTGAAGCGCATCTTTCCCCAGATTAATGAATTCACTCAATCACAGCGGCAGGCACTGGCTTTGTCCTTGACGGCTGTCAGGTTGTACAGTGAAGCGTTGCATCCTACCTTCACTTTCCACCTCACCGTGCTGCCTGCAGGTGACGGAGCCATCCGTTGTGCTAATACACCCATCAGACCAAATCCCCCGTCTCCAGTGAGTGACCTGAATGAGTTATTAAGATATAAAACATATACTGTCACCACAGATACCGCAAGGGAAGCTCAACCTTAGGCCTAAGTATCAAGGCATTTCTGGAGGTTTTCGCCCCCTAGGTATCAAGGCATTTCTGGAGGTTTTCGCCCCCTAGGTATCAAGGCATTTCTGGACGATTTTACTGAGCGACAAAAGGTCTTTCAGAAGGAATGTAATAAAATATGTTTGAACTGTTTCCACGTTCACACACCTGGCTCTGATTATTAAATTGGGATGTTGGTGTTGATGTTGGATATTGACGAAAACATCGGGTTTCTCCTGTCTGTGAGGATGAGGGGGACCTAAGCACAAGATTCAGACTACACTGAGCCCTCATTCATCCAAAGCACGACTCGGCCTTAGTTGAACCCATGTGTTTCTGAGTGCCTGCCACCAGTCATTTCCCGGTTTCCGAGATGATTGGCTGTTCCAAGCTATACTTTTCTCAGCAGCCTCTGCTCTGTATATACCGTTTCCGACCCGTCGCCCCACAACTTCCAAGGAAGGAAATTGGATGAATTATGACACTTTACTTCCAATTATGAGTGCCAAGTTGCATTGCAGTTATTCAACAGTCCATTCACTTTTGATGCGCTTACTAAACCAACTCTTATTTATGTTAGAGGGATTCAGGACATTCATTAACTATTTGATGTATATTTTTTATTATTAGGCCATAAATATAATGTTTAGCGTTGGTTTCCATCTTGAGTCATAACCATGGTAAATATTGCAGCACAGTGGATTTTAATGATTCATATTAGACTAATAATGGTTTAATTGTGCGTATTTATTATGAAAGTCACACATTATTATCTCAAGTAAATTACTAAAGAGTCTCTAAGCCAATTCAAATGACATATGACTAAGGCCGGGTAACCAAGTAAAGTCGTTAAGCATCAACAGTTAAGCATGAAACGTTTTCAGACAATGTATGACTGAAGAAATGCCAAGGTGTGACCATGTTCAATGGTTAATAACTAATTAAGCTTTACTCCGGTTAACTTCCTCCTCTATCCACTATTGAGTGCATTTGTGTGAATTGTCTGCCCCCATGTGGCCGCACCAAGGCTGAGGTGAAAGTAGCGCTGGCTTTGCTGAGAATGTACAGCCTATCCTACTACCTTATTAATAATTAATTATCAATAACACTTCACGAAACGGAGCGATACGTTTTTCCACAGCCGTCCGACATTACATAACCTCTGTTCCGGATAACGAAGTGTGCACGTTTAAAGAGCTCACAATGGATACGCATTGAAATGCATTCAATGTAGTTAAAGAAAAGGTTAAACTGTTAAGTCAAAATACATTATGTAAAACACTTCGCATTAATATTTAAACTGGTTTATCTCTTTCAGCTAACGCTATCGATGCTAACCGTGAGCCTCACCTGCGATGGTCAACCGAAAAACGTTCATTATGCTTGTTTCGACACATTTGTCTCAACCGACATTAGCAAACTAGTTTTTTTTATTGAATAGCCAGATATATGTGTTGTTGTGATATCATTATTTTAGCGTTATACTATCATTTAACAATAACATCACCGATATTTTAATACGGTTAATTTAACGGAATTTAAGAGAGCATCGCTCGAGCTGTGTTCCGTTCCCGCCCTTCAGTTTCTAGCCAATCACAGCGCAGAGGAGAAGGCAACGTAATCACGTATAGAGAGCAAATCTCATCTGCAGCAACCTCAGTCTATGGTAAGTAGTCCATCAGTTACTCTAGTCAAGGAAATACATTGGATTTCGATGTTATGTATGTACATACATTGTACAACTTCATTTCTGAAGAAAAAAACGCAAAATATAAAAATAAATGTCTTTAAATGCTCAATCGCTTTTTTCATATTCCTTTTCGTATAATCCTTCCAAGGTATTGTATTGTTTCCATTCAACACAGCATGACGCAGTGTGGCTATAGGTATTCTTGAGAGCAATAATCAGAACATAGGTCAATAAAATGTAGCAGCTTTTTATTTTGGCCACAGCCATACATGCAGAGTATGAAACATAGAATGTGTAACAATGCTCTTTGCAAACAAAATATATATGATATCTTTTTCTGTAAAAAAACAACAAAAACAACACTTTCTTCAGAAACAGACTTTGGACACATGAATTGCATGAATCAGACTTAGGATATTCCCTCCATGGAAAGAGTACATATTCATCCGTCAATTCACCATTACAGTAGCGATGCCAAACCATAGCATGCTTTTACCCTGCCTCACACTCCAATGACAGCTTTTCTATTAAAACAATCTATTTAACATCAACACTTTATATGCCTTGTCCCTTTCGGGACACACCGACAATGCCTCAGTCTTCACATTTATATACTGCATATATGACGCATTTAAATCATAAAAACAGGAATTAAAACATCAGTGTACAATGTCAACCCATTAGTTAGTTAGTTAGTTTCAACTGAAAACCTCTCATGCAGAGAGAGCTTTCAATGTGTCAAGGGTGGTTTAAAAACCATGCTGAGGATTAACATATTGAGCAGATTCCTTCATGGATGAAAACAACATGTATGTTAATGTTGGTGGCATACATCCCTTTAAAAGTGACAGAGGAAGAAGTACAACACTGTTCGTACAAAATTATGAATTATGCATTTTATCATCACTGGCCATTTTAACACATCAAGAAAAATAGAAATGGGGATTTTTTTTTAATACAGTAATTTAGATAACACATAAAGACGACATCACAAGCTCTAGATTAAGATCCTTAGGGTTTGCTGAAAATCACTTTCAGCACAAATCATAGAGCTAGTAAAACTCAGGTAGTACAGGCACTTTTTTTGGTAAAAGTAGGTCCAAGCTGTAAGACAAAAATAGAATAATACTACAATATGCTTCCCTATTCATCAACTACATTTTTACTTTGAAGTCCGAATCACTCAACTAGCACCTAAATGAACACTTCACATCAAAATGTTCCATATCTCTATGACCCTAACTCTAGGCTGCGATGGCATTATGTGTGGTTCGGGTACGAGTTTTAACATTAGACCTTTTCACATTGGTTTGTTATTTTACATAAAGTATGGGATTATGCTCAGAAAGGAGACTTCACTGGTACCTCAATTATCGTAATATCTTCCAAGAACTGAAAATAAAAAATGAACAAAACATGAACTGTTGAAAAATGTTCTCGTACTTTCCCATGCATATTGATAACACTAAATAAATAATACAATACATTAAATACAACAAATATTTAAAAATTTTGTCCAATAAAGTCAATAAAATAGGTATCAAAAATAACTGAGAATGCTCCAAAAAAGTACATGAATCATGATCTTGGCATGTAAAAGGGTATTATAATCCATTGGTTGGTTGACGTCGTTCTGTTTCTAGGTCAACTAATCCTGTCTGAAGTTACAGAGATGTATCTTCCAAAGATCCAACATGCACACTGAAGCACTGGGTGACACACACACACACACACACACACACACACACACACACACACACACACACACACACACACACACACACACA
>JAOPUD010000009.1:22098211-22108530 GCA_027122715.1 Trisopterus minutus
GTGTGTGTGTGTGTGTGTGTGTGTGTGTGTGTGTGTGTGTGTGTGTGTGTGTGTGTGTGTGTGTGTGTGTGGGCATAGCAAAAACAAATGTATAAAGTATAAAATTATATATATTTGAAGATTTTTGTTCCAAAATTAGACCTGTGTGTGTGAAGAGAATGGTTAGCAGCGTTCTGGTTATTGCTAATAGGAGCTTAAGTCCTTTTCTGAACAATAAAGACTGTCCGCCTAAGTAACTGAATCTGCAATAGCTCTAACGATACACTCTTCAGCACTTTTTACTTGTCAACTCTCGGATGATATTCTATGTGTTTACGATATGTTTATTTTGGAACCAAACCCTTCCTTTTTCATTCCACCACATGTTTACACTGTGTGAGTTTGCCCATGTTGGTTTGTTCAATAAATGCAAACTAATTTCATCATAGCTGCCTCCTTTTGTCCACATTTCTCTCGCATTCAATTCTAAGGTTTGGTTTACACATGAATGCTGAAGATTTGCGTTTGAATCTTGCATTGTCGGTCTGTGCCAACAGGGGGCAGTATAACCACGGATAGTCCTTAATCGGCTCCAACATGCTCCACATGTGATTATTGATGATTCAATTCAATTAATGCTTGATGTCCTGCTATTGATTGGCATATATTGCTCCAGGTTCTTCCACAACCTTAGTTGAATCATCATGTCTTCTGCCTATAAGGGATGACGGAAGAAAATTGAACAATTATATTTAGGCCTATGTTTATTAGTGTTTCATAAAATATCTGACTTACATGATCGTCTTTTTAATGATGAAGTAATACACTGATTACTAGTGTATGAATAATTCCTGTCTGATTAAAAACAAGCATTTTTCCAGCAGGCTATCACAGTAGCTGTATGTAAATAAACGGTACCCTGTTCTACACATTTTTGGAAACAACAAACACCACCAGTGACCATGTGGTCTGTACCTCTTATCTGGGTCATGGAGATGTGGTTCAGGGGTCGCTGTCCTATTGGGAGGACGCAGAGATCAAAGAGGAAGTCAGAATGATGCGGTGGCCATGCTGCCGAAGCTGGTCATAGTTTCCTCCCCTCTCTCATGCTGAGAGAACCACCACACCCACACTTCTTAGTATTGTTTTGGTCAGTCATCAATTTTACAAAATAAGTCTCAGAGGTCTGTCCATGTTGTGGATGTCAAGTAAGGGGCTTCTGGTGGTGTCTTGGTAAAAGCTAGAACTTTTTTGAACCAGACCACCGACTGCATATCTGCAAATCTGTGAGCTGTTTGCTTTATAAGGTCTAACTTTCATCAAACGTGTGGTGAGAGACGTGTGATGATCGCCTCCTTTCCTTCCTGTGTGTTCACTTCTCAGCAGTGTTCATTTCAGAAGTGCTCCTGAACACACACACGTTGCCTCATCGAGACATCCAAGCGTCTCCAAGTTGAGCTTGTCCAATATTATTTACCAGTGCCACAGCTAAAGCAACTGAGTAGCCTTCGACCGAATTAGAAAATTCAGTTAGGGGTTTCCACTACCTTCTCACAACCTTAGTTTGTGCTTTGTTGTGCTACTGTTCAGAGTCTTCCAGGCCAGCACCTTTCCTCGGTTCTCTCAAGGTGTCTGGGGGTTCAGTTACGTTTCATCGTTCTGTGGGTCTGGAGAGTCCTACCTTGGGTTGTATAAGTGGGGTCTGTGAAGCATTCTGGACCCTAACTTTGATTAAGAGCTGTACAAACACAAACACCCTGACCCGTCGACCAAAGAATCCACAGGAAGTTGAAAATAAGATTCACATTTTGAAACAAAGCCACAGATCATCGTCCGTTGGATGACATGTAGTAGCAGTAAGACTCATGTGAACATACCCACGCAAAGTCTCAACACTGCGACACTTGGGTACACTCTCACTCCTACAGTGAGTACTCCCACTTACGTTCTGAGTGACAGGTGACCAGCAGGATTAGGGCGAGGACCGAGGGCAGTATGAAGGTGGAGGGCAACACGACCAGGCGAGCCACGCTCCAGATGTACGCAGCGGTGGCTGGAGGAACACATGGTAGAAGAATATGAAATGTGTTTTCAGTAAAACCAACTGAAACACCATTGTCCCAACATGTGTCAAACGTCCTCCAGTGTGTAGATTGTTAGGTTTTACCATGACGATTGGGCCAAAAGTGTACATTTTTAGTGGGGCCACCATTATTTTCCAGCACTGCCTTAACCCTCTGGAGTTCACCAGAGCTTCACATATTGCCACTGGAATCCTTTTCCACCCTTCCTGGATGACATCACAAAGCTCATAGATGTTAGAGACCTTGCGCTCCTCCACCTTTCGTTTGAGGATGCTCATTAGGGTGTAGGTCCGGAGGCATGCTCAGCCAGTCCATCACCTTTACCCTCAGCAGCAAGGCAGTGGTCATACTGGAGGTGTGTTTGGGGTCGTTACCATACTGAAAATACTGCCCTGCGGCCCAGTTTCCGAAGAGAGGGGATCCCATGAATAGATTTAATAGAGCATTTACAAAAAATGTGAGGGGTGTACATAATTTTGTGAGATACTATGTATAGCTTACAGAAGTAACACTGTTTGACAAGAAAGTGGTAGTACTCAAACTACAACAGAAGGGCAGCATTTACTTTTGTATTGACTTACAACCGTAGAAGTATCTCTCCGCCAGTTTGACGAGGACCGAGTTGTTGGCCACGACTCCACACCAGTACACCCCGGCGCCGCTGGAGGGGATGACCATGGAGACGCTGAAGGAGCCCTGGTCCTCGCGGATCACTGGTTGGTCCCCAGCATGGGGGCGCTGGTAGCCATACACCCGGCCGCTGCAGCACTCTGCGCTGGTTTGTTTGCACCAGACTCGGGGCAGAGTACTGTGGTGGACCTGGTACGGGCACGTGAGCGCCTGCATGACGCCCTGGCTTTCTCCTGTACAGAAGGATTATGATGTTTTACAGGGCTTGGGTTTAAGGGGTTGTGCTGGACTGTAGACCCATAGGGGTGCTGATGTAGGCGGCCCTACAGGGTGTTTGAAGGCGTTGGTTCTGGGTTTAAAAAGAGGACATGGCTAGGAATATACCCATTTGAAATGATATTATCATCCACGGTTCTATATGAAAAGCCTTGAGGATCAATGGAAATACATAAAATAGCTCTCAAATTCATTCAAATTAACTTAATATTCAGGATAATTCTTTTTTGAAAATGTTGAGGATGGTTTCTGTTGCTGTCCATCATGACATCCTTCTCACCCTTTAAAATGACACCGAACAAAATAAAAGCATAAACAATAGTGAAACAATTGCTCTCTTTTTCCCCTCTATAATTCTTTTTGCGATATAAAAAAGGGACCAGAGACTTACCAGCTTTCCACGCCAGTAAACCCATCACCAGCAGAAGATGCATGTTGAGCTCTGAGCTCCACATCCTCTTCTCGGAAGCAGAGCTTGTTGCACACCCATGAAATAACCCACCCATCCCTGGACCAGGAAGTGTCCCAACAAGGTCCGTTCATCTTTCACCAGCTAGATCAGTGTATATTCTAAACTTAAAAATAGCATCGAGCTTCCGAGTGTGTCTCAACAAATAATCATTAAACCATTCCGAATTATTTTTTTTTTTATGTCAACTTAAACTTAAACTTTCATTTTAAAGTACGAACTTTTATTTTGAAGTACGAACCCATCGAGGGAAGTAGTATCGAGCGGCGTCATTGGTCGAGCGGCGGACCAATGAGGACACATGTTGTTGCGTCGTGGTCGTCAGTAGTACATGTGAGCGACTGCCACCAGACAACATAATAATGGTTCGTACAGTTCTAATAAATACACCAATATACCGTGGTTAGAAACCACGGAAATCGAAGACGATCTCAAATACTCCTCTGACCTTAAACGTATTATTGTCCGCATGAATAATGATCAAGAGTGTGGTGTATTTGTGTTTTTCCTTTGGGTCTGGTAGTTGAACTGACCTGCTTGTGTGTGTTTGTGTGTAGCTCCGTCGAGAGGTGCGGCTGAGGCGGGAGTACCTGTACAGGAAGGCCCAGGAGGACCGGGAGAGGACCATCGAGGACAAGAAGGAGAAGCTGAAGGCTGCTCTCGAAGGTGAGATATGTTATAAGAGCTGACTCTTATCCATTCACAATACAGTCCATGCGGTGTCATTATCTTTCTATGGTAAAGTCATGGGTTGCTGCCGGTAACAAGTGTGATTGATTCATGATTTCACTTTCTCTTGTTTTGTTTCCTTTCAGAGAATCGTCTCCTCCCAACTGAAGTACGCAAAGATGCCCTGCAGTTACAGAAACTCCTGGAATATGACGACGAAGGCGCAGAAGGTCCGTGTCACTAGTTGACTCCTGAAGATATTAACGCAAACCTGCGTATTTCCCAATCTTAACGACGTGTGTTGTGACGACGCGTGCACGTTACAGGAGCCACCTCTCACATGGACGACGAGTACAAGTGGGCGGGTGTGGAGGATCCTAAGATCATGATCACCACGTCGAGAGACCCCAGCTCACGCCTCAAGATGTTTGCTAAGGTCAGCGGTTGGATGGGTGATGAGATGCTACCTGTGATCAGTCAGAAATCCAGCCAAAACGTACAGGAAGTTCTCGTGCATACATTAACAACTGTGGTGACTAACGCCTAGTCATCATTGCTGAAGAGTCTCTTTAAAGGACTAGGGAGTAGACCGCCTTGACTTGCGTAGTTCCAGTGGTGTGATAATGTGTGTTCCTCAGGAGGTGAAGCTCATGTTCCCAGGCGCCCAGAGGATGAACAGAGGAAACCACGAGGTGGGGTCGCTGGTGAAGGCTTGCAGGGCCAACGATGTCACAGACCTGGTGGTCATCCACGAGACCAGAGGACAGCCAGGTAGAGCACCAACGCCCCATCCTGGCCCAGTCATGGGGAGAACATGCATCAAATACACACTTAGGGGACCGGCCATCCCCCAGGCCTCATTACATACTTATTCAGGGCATTCCGCAGACACTTTCATCCAAAGCGACTTACAATAAGTACATTTGTCGCTGTCATCGCTGTACAGTACGGATGGTCATAGAACAAAGTGCCAAGCGCTAATTGCTAGTTTAATCCCTTCCACCGTATACGTAAACAAAGCTATGCATTAGCATCGTTATTTGGATGTGTTTCAGCATTTATTATTGAACTGTGGCGATAGGACGTATTATAACAGAAGGCTGTTATTTTGCTGGTTTATGGGATCAAAAGTATGGGAGCTCTCATGTATTTTGCATTATGTACTTCTTGATATGTGATTTTCACACGTCTTCTCTGTGTAAACACGACTCCCATATCCAATAAGGCGATCGACACCCTTCCAACACGTTCAAAGTGAAGGCGTTTGCTGGAACGGGATAGACACCAAAGCTTGCCAAATCCTGCATGATTCTGCAGTGTGTGTGAACGATGGGTTCCTGTCTCTTATGTTTCCAGATGGCCTGATGGTGTGCCACCTGCCGTTCGGGCCCACCGCCTACTTCACCCTGTACAACGTGGTGATGAGGCACGACGTCCCCGACATAGGCACTATGTCCGAGGCCTTCCCCCACCTCATCTTCCACAACTTCACCTCTCGCTTGGGCAGACGGGTGAGTGCCTGGGACTTTATTCTCTGGTTCCGTTTCAGTGCCTGTTGCTAATGCTCCTCCAGATGAGGCATCGTCACTCAGCTTAGAGCAGCACCATGAAGTACACATTGATGTTGTTGATGATCGGACCAATCACAACCTCAATCACATCGACGCAACCAATTCATTTTTTTATGTGGCTATGCAGCAGCGTTGACGTGATCCATGTGTCTGACGTGATGTTTGTGTCTGCCTGACCTTAGCTTAAACACTTCCTGTGAGGATGTGCCGACGTATACTCTCGCAAAACACTTTTTGGGCTTCTTGTCGAGCATTTGACACTAGGAAGAGCTTCTGTATGCTCTTGACAGATGTTCAAGCATGTTTAAATGAAGCCTTGTTGTCCCTACAGGTGTCCAACATCCTGAAGTATCTGTTTCCAGTGCCCAAGGAAGACAGCA
The DNA here is from genome assembly GCA_027122715.1 of Trisopterus minutus. Classification (NCBI taxonomy): domain Eukaryota; kingdom Metazoa; phylum Chordata; class Actinopteri; order Gadiformes; family Gadidae; genus Trisopterus; species Trisopterus minutus. Next base: position 22,104,270 of record JAOPUD010000009.1, read on the forward strand.
AAAGAGTGATTACCTTCTCCAACCAGGAGGACTTCATTTCATTCAGGTCAACATTCACATTAAATCTGACAATATCAACAGTTAATTATAAATATTGAATAGGACATTATATTCCATGTTTGTGTGGTGAGGATGTTCATAATCAAACCTGTGTTTTGTGTACCGGCAGACATCACACCTATAAGAAAACAGACCACAAGAACGTTGACCTTACAGAAGTAGGACCCAGGTTTGAGATGAAATGTAAGTATGACCGTGTTGAAACCTCGATCCCTCAAAGAGTAGATGCTGGGCAGGGAGCACTTCAACTCCCTGCCCAAGCAGAATGCACTCATCTCAAGTGGTTTAAGTTTGTGTTGTATCTCCATGGTGATTGTCTTACAGAATGTTTTAAAGGGGTGATGTTATGCCACCTGGTGTGGGCGTGAGCAGCCATTACAAGCCGGTTGAAAATCTGCCTTTTCCTGTGTTTTAGTGACCTTAAAAGTGTGTCCACCTAGAATATATGCATGGTGGATAGATAAGCAACTTTTGCTACAGTCCACTGGGTAAACTGATCCACCAGGCATACAGCGAGGTGGACACGCCCACTGGTGATTACACTAAACCACAGGAAAAGGCAGATTCACAAACTGGAATGGCGCGTCGGATAGCGTGTGCCCTACTAGATCTACCTACGTCCTCGGTCAGTCCTGTGTCCTTCTGTCCCACGTGGTTCTAGGGTTTAGAGGTTCTGGTTTTTAACCCTGCGTGTCTCCTCCAGTGTACATGATCAAGCTAGGCACCCTGGAGAACGAGAGCGCCGCTGACATCGAATGGCGCCACCATGCATACACCAACACGGCCCGGAAGAGGAAGTTCCTCAGTGTGGAGTAGGATCTACGGCTGTATCATCTGCAAGAGGAGGCCCCCCCCCCTCCCCCCCCCCCCCCAACTGACTCTTCATTTGTTCAGATGCTGATGATGATGATGATGTGGACACTAGGTTTTGTATGTGTTGTGAAAAAGGCAATGTGTGTGCATTTTGCTGTATCTTTGCATTTCATTTGTATCTGATCCATTTATGTGATTAAAATATTTGTAATATCTCTTAAGTGTTTCATTTATGTACACAGCTTTTTATGTGTTTCATTTTGAGTGTAAGGAATTAAGATAATTTAAAATGCTTTGATTTAATGTTTATTAGGGGTTGAAAATAGAAGTGCGTTATTTGTTTCAAGATGTAAACAGATTCAAGATTGCAAAGTATACCAGAAATCCATAAATTCACAATAATAAAATAAACTCCACCGCTCGCGCACCTTGTATCTGATTGTGGTGACTGTGGGCGTGGCGTCGAGAGCCCGTCCAATCAGGAGACGGCATCGCGGAGGTTTTCCGTTTTCCCAGAAATTCTCGACGAGATCCGATTTTGAGATTGAGAGCTTTCAAGATGGCTGCCCCAGGTAAGAGTTTCAGCTCCACTCAAACCGGATAAAACACTTCGTTTTCGGGAGTTTGAACTTGCGCCGTAACACCCACAGAAACGGCAAACTCTTAATCCACCCAGACGAACTGCACGATGTTCGCATCCGCTCCGAAAAAGACATGGAAATAAGTTTACCGAGCCGACGCGGCTCGGTCCGCCGCCACCACAGTCATTAGCCGCGTTAGCTCGCTAGCACTGGCGTGCATCGCCGAGCTCGAGCTACCGCGGTTAGCCCGTTAGCGTTAGCCTCGCCTAGCTTAGCATCCGAGCTTAGGCTACTGCGGTCAGTCCACTAGCGTTAGCCTCGATTACCTTAGCATCCCACCTTAAGCTACCGTGGTTAGCCCCCCCTAGCGTTAACTTAGTATTAGCATTAGCATTAGCATGGCTACGTGCTAATCCCGGTCCCGTGCGGCGCGTCAGACGTCGGGATCAGTCAACACCGTGGGTTTGGGAAGGAGCGCTGCCCACCGCGGTCCCTCTCCCGGGGTGCGCCGCGGGGTGACCCGGGGAGGCGCAGGGGGGGGGAGAGAGGATCGCGGTGGGCAGCGCTCCTTCCTAAAGCCTCCCATCATTACGACATGTCAGATCAGAACCCCCGATGCTAAGCTACACTCTTATCGTCGTTCTGATTGAAGGCAGCTTTTATTAAAAAAAAGTGCTGTAGATCTGTCCTCCCCGTGTGCCTCGGTGTGAGGGGCGTTTTTTTAGTTTTTTTTTTAGTTTGAATCACTTTTTAATGACTTTTTAACCATTGACAGTGTCGGGGTGTTTCTCCCTGAAGTGATGAGGTCTGTGTGAGTGTCCGTTTTAAATCCAGCATTTTATTTGCACCACTGTACGGGTCTCGAGTCGACGCGATCGCTTTGAATGGAGTCAGAAGTTGTTTCGGTGTGTTTTTGTTTAGTGTGATTTTCGTTGGGATGCTGCAGCATCCTCGAGTGTCAAACGCCTCCCTGTCATTTTTGAATGTACGGTAGAGATGCAGTGACAGCCGTGTTTTCGCTGGTGTGTGCCCATGAGGTTTGACTGACTTCAGCTCAATCCGCAGCCACTATCAAGTTGAAAATGGCTCGGTCATACATTGCACATGGATTGTCCATTGTCGACGTGTTGCGTAACATAAATGTGCAAAGATGTGGAGCATTTGTTTACATTTCTACATGTACCATTACGGTAAAAAGAAAAGTCCATATAAAGAACTTGCTTTTAGGGCTTGTTATTAAAGTGATTTATTTGTAGTGTATAGTATTACAATGACGATTATAATGTAGAACTATGTCACTAAGTCACTGTCACTAAGAAATTAATTAACTTTAACGATATTTTGAGAACAAGTGGATGGGAGAGGTAGTGAGTTATGCAGGTGTGCACGCACCACACGAGGTTGGTCTTTGTCATTTACATTTATGGTACTTAGCAGACGTTTTTAATCAAAGCAACTTATAATGTGTATATTTTTCAGAAGAAAGAGAACTAACAATAATTCGATGTCGGTACAGTAACTTAAGGATGTTCGTAGTTACAATTGCTAGGTTAAACCATTCCTTTTGTACTACGCAGATAGATAGGATAAGATGCTGTCCACACGTGTTTATCTAGGATAGCCATTTCAGTTTGGTTACAGTTCAGTTGTCATGCAGTAGTAACGGTAGCATGTTGTTAGGTTCCAGGTGAATCCTCTTTCATTCCGGATCCCAAGTGCATGAAGCCCTCTGGAGGTTGACGAGTCACAGAGTCCCCCGCTCCTCCCACCACGCACCATGTCCTCCACCTCCTCCTCGTGCTCCTCCTCAGGAGAAACCAGTCCTGAGGATGCTCCGCGAGGTGGGGGCACCATCAGGGTCTACCTGCCCAACAAACAGAGGACTGTGGTGAGATGTTTTACTGCTTAACGCTAGATACTTAAAATCACTTTCCCCGCAACCAGAGGACTTGGATGCAAATAATGCCTTTTAAGGCTTAAGTACTAGTTACTTAAAATTGACATTTCTCCCCAACCAGAGGAATGTGGTGAGATCCAAACCCAATTCAAGGTATACTTAACATTACTTTCCCAGGACTGAGATGCTAATTTAGCCGTTTAACGGTTGAGTACTAGTTACTTGATCCCAATTTGAATAGCTTTGACTCAAAGCAACCTGAGTAGATTTCTATCTTCTAGATTTATGGCGTGGCGTCGCCCTGAGCACCACCCGGTTAGGCAGATGCTCTTATCCAAATCATGCAAGTCATTCATGAGCATGTAGGGGAACCGATCCAGCTCAGCCTTGCCTAGCCACGGCTACCCCATCCTCCCGCCTAGTACAGTCGGCCCTGCTTCTTAACTCTGGTGGCTCATCTAGAATGATTAGCTCTGTGAATGGGTTAATTTTGTCTGGCACAACACTCATTTGTAAGTGTTATTGCCTTCATCATGCCTGCTATATTTCACAGCCTGGTAATGAGTAAGCGATTGCACAGTTGGTGCTATGTGCGAACAGCTGGGGCCTCGTTCCTTGCAGCTCCTGTTATGCATTGGATTCTTCTGTGCAAATGGACCTAGTCTTAAAGTTATTACATCTCACTAAAACGTCCAGTTGTTTTCTTATTTTGATGGCGTTGATTTGACATTGTTAATTCTAAATCAATGTCTAAATATTCAGGAGCCAACAACAATAAAAACAGTTTCTGAAATCGATGTTTAAACATTAATCAGTTACAAAACAAATGAACAAATTGGGAGTAAAGCCTTTTTTTAAATCGCTGACAAGAGAGAGATACTAGGGAGCCCTCTGAACAGTCAGACAGTCC
>JAOPUD010000009.1:22569525-22586983 GCA_027122715.1 Trisopterus minutus
AAATCTAATCCCTTGGGTTCTTTTAGACAGCATATCAACCACTAAAAAAATTACAAGATTTACCGTGAGACCTTCCAAGGGGCTTCAAATTACAGTGTGTCCCAGTGTCACATGTGGAGTAGGGCAAGGGGTCCTCTACCGTAGCAGCATTGACACTGTCCGCAGTCTCACGCGGTGAGGCATCTGTCAACAGCGTGTGCAAATAAATTAAAATGCGTCAGCGACACGGTCACGTCTAAATAAATCTAAAAGAGGACTGTGATAGTCACTTTCCACCAGGAAAAGGGCAATTAAATCAATCAACTAAATCAAACACACACTGTAGTGAAAGTTGTTGCCGCTTGATGAGCACCAGTGATCCCAACACCAGCCACGGCGCTTTCTATTTAGATATGACAAGCTTTTGGACATTTACTTCAGGACAATTTTGTTTTGGTTCATATTCATGAATCACGAAATGTGCTTTTCTAATGTCAGACTGATCATGAGTCATGACTGTAGTGGAGGCGGTGTCAAAGGGAATACGGTATGTAGTATACACAGGGCTAGCTAACGCACAGCTTGTAAACATTAGCATGAGGCTTACCGTAGCCAGCTCTCGCTTGCGGCTGGCGGCACCGATCTTGGTGCCTCTCGGTGTCGGGGCAGGGCAGGCAGAGAGGTGCGTGTGCACAGAAGGCACGGCGGCCGAAATAAGCTGTGTCAGCCTCTTCAACCCGAGAGATACCATCCTGACATCCCCTTGGTCGTAATCCTCCTCTGTGAAATGAGCGCTGCAGATCTTGGAGTTCTTGGTGACCGAGGGAATGGAAAAATCTGCCTGCCTAATGCAGACAAAATTTACCCACTGTCTGAGGGTTGCCTTGTCCTTTGGAAAGGCATGGACCCTGTGTCCTGTTTTGGTGGAGTACACCCAGCACAAACACAGTTGTTCACCATTCTAAATCTACCCACCTACCTACCCACCTACCTACCTATGCTATGCTATCTCCCTATCTCTCTGTCTATATCTATCTATCTATCTATCTATCTATCTATCTATCTATCTAGGCTATCTATCTATCTAGGCTATCTATATGTGTATCTCTATATTAATCTCTTACTTATCTATCTCTTATCTCGCTCTTACTAGTCTCTACTCTCAATGGGTCTCAATGGGCTTTGGTCTGTCGTCTCCCCAACGTGACGTCATGCAATGCATTCTGGGAGAAATTAGATGCTATTGCAAAACGCTCATATTACCTAATAACAGTTAAAATGTTTATTACCAACAAGCAAATTGCGCAAATTCGAAAAAAAAAACAACCCCAGCACCATGGCCTTTAAGGCTATACACTATGAATCAAGCAGACTACTGTTTCAAACCTCAGCCAATCCCGATGACGTTACAGTTCTTTAAGCCGCTCCGACTGGTGTTGCTGCTTATAACATTGGTGCTTCAACCATACATAAACACTTTTTCCATTGGGGTAAATGTCACATTCCCCTATGTACCTCTTGGTGATGAGAAAATCAATTCTCTCCATGCAAAGTTTGGTAATCTGAAGATACTAATCATTGATGAAATTTCCATGGTTGACTATCGACTTATGGCGTACATTCATGGGAGATTAAGACAAATCAAACAGACTGGAAACTATTCACTGTTTGGAAAAGTGAGGATACTTTAGGGGTAGGGGATTTTTATCAGTTACCACCCGTGAAAGGCACACCTTTATATGCAGATGGAACAGTAGTCAATTTGTGGGACAATAACTTTTTGGTCGCACAACTGACACAGGTGGTTAGGCAAAAAAAATAAACATTTGCTGAAATGTTAAATCGGTTCAGAATAAAGCAAAAAGGCTGAATCATTAAATTACTAATAAATTAATTTGATAAAAGAATGTGAAACAGGAGAGGAATCGAATGCAATGCACATATTTTCTACCAATGCAAAGTGGACACATACAATATTGAAATGCTGCATTCAAGATGCCCAGATGCCATAACTATAGAGGCTCAAGATTTTGAAAGAAACCCAAGAAGAAAAGAAAATTGGCCATCATAAGAAAGTGTGTAACTCTTGTTTATCAAAATCACTGAGCATTGGTACAGATTCAAGAGACATGCTTAAGAAGAACATTGACGTTTCAGTTGGTCTTGTTAATGGAGCCTTTGGAACTGTTGTCCACATAACACCTTCACCTGACCAGTTCATTTCCTTCGGCTATCCATGTTTTATTTGATGATCCAAAGGTTGGCCATAATCAGAGAGCAAAGACTGAACAGAATGCCCATCCAAATGCAACAATCATTGAACCACAAGAAGACCAAGTCTCAAACAATGGTGGAGTAAGACGCCAATTTACTTTGAGATTAGCATGGGCATGCACGGTTCACAAGGTACAAGGTCTGACCGTTGATAATGCTGCTTCATTGAGAAAAATATTTGCTGCAGGACAAGCTGCACTAAGCCAGACCTGGGCATTGTACGGCCCCTGGGCCACATTCGGCCCTTTGGTTGACTCTGACTGGCCCGTGTGTGTTCACACCAAATGCGACGGCGCGACACGATTCAATACAAAGTCAACGTAGAGACGCGAATCGGTTGAAATATTTGAACATTGCCGCTACATTCGCTTGGCGACAGCCAATCAGCGTTCACCCGGCCGGGCCAACCATTCCCTGCACTCCGCAGTGAACTGCACCTCGGTGAATAAAGTGATTGTTGCCGTTTGTGACTCCTGGAGCTTTATATATAATATTATATAGGGCCTATATATATAAAATTGATAAATATAATATCTACTATATAAATAATATAACGGCACAAATCTGTGTGTGCCAACCCTTCCCTGCACTCCACAGTGAACTGCAGCTTGGAGGAGAAAGTGATTGTTGCAGTTTGTGACTCCCGGAGCTCTATATATAATATTATGTATATAGGCTAAATATATAAATATCTATAGAATATAATATATAAGATATATATTATATCACGGCACAAAGCTGTGTGCGCCAACCGTTCCCTGCACTCCGCAGTGAACCGCAGCTTGGAGGAGAAAGTGATTGTTGCCGTGCACTCGTTAAAGCGCAGCAGAGACTAGATTTCTCTCACTGAACAAGAAAAGAGAACTTAAAAACACCAAATGAGGTGGTAAGATTACAAATGTAGGCATGTAAAGGCACCAACTAGCAGTGAACTGGGTCACTTTCTTTGGAAGCCTTTTTCTCAAAACCACAGTTCAGTGATGTTTAGTGACAATTCAATATGATGTATCTTGCTTAATATTTGGAGTACAAAGATAATATTGTGATGTCTTTGGAATGCTAAGAACCTCTTTCCAACAGTAAATGAAACTCAAAATGTGTTTGTCACAAATGGTGAAATTGTTTTGGGAAATTTTATTTAATAAATGAAATTTTTTTGTAAGGCAACCTCACTTTTTCATTGCTTAACTATAACATATACTCTTACCAGCTTGTCAAAACAATGCTAGTTACTGCTTTTTATAAAGAAATACAATTAATAGTATGCAGAATTGAGTTCAGCCTTTTGGCCCAGCCCCCCACAATATTTTCAGTTTCTCATGTGGCCCCATGGAAAAAATAATTGCCCACCCCTGGTTTAGACACACGCAAACTAAACACGTAACACATAGTACAGTCCATGGCGATGTATATTAATGGGGGGACACATGCATATTATGAACACAAGTCGCTAACAATAATGTATACAATACTGGTAAATTATGTTTGTTAATGTATTGCCGAATATCATCAAATAGATCACGTCCGTATATTATATATGTGTTAAGTTGTCTTTGCCGCAATTTACATGACGAATCAGTGTTTCTGAAGTTGGAAAAGAAAACGCTATTCCATGTGTGAATTAGGCCTATTATTTGGCCATAAACTGAGCCATTTGAAGTTTGAAATTCATGTGGTCATGCATCTGTCTCAGCGGAGACTGCAGACGTGCTGTCAAAATACCAACTGGTCAAGTCAAATGCGCTGGCTCTTAAATTGGATGGGAGATGGAACTCTCATTGGGTTATTGCACGTTACGCCCAAAACACACCTGACGGCGGATAAATGGCAAGTAATTTATCCGCCGTGTTAATAGCAACAGCACCATAGAACCACCCACAAAGCTACTTCGACTTTGCGCTTCACGTCTGCGTTTGAGACCGTCTAACTAGGGCCCTAGAAGTATAGTATGTCTTTACAGCTAGATTGTTGGGCCCGTCAGTTTGTTTGTCTGTCATGGTGTGTTTTTTGGAGTATATTGTGGTAACACTGGTTGAGTTCTGAGCACCCATAATCTAGTCTGTGTGTGTGCTTGAGGCCATAAATACTGAGATAAGGGGAGCTATCTCTGTGCTAAGATATGCAGAATACACACGTATTTAAAAAAAAAAATAGGGTTCATAAAAATGTTGTTTTAACTATAGAAACTATTATAATTACAAAAGTTTCCAATTACTAACTAACCAGCATTACATATTCTTAATTCATGTTAATAATGATAGTGTGAATAGGCCTCGCCCCAAAGCCCAAGAACAAGCCCTAGACAGATCTGCCCCAACGCCCCAGCCTCCCATTGTCTACAATGGTCTTCTCAGGTCACTTCAATTACTTGGTAACGTTGCAGGCTGTTGTTCATGCATTAAAACCTTGTTGTCCTCACCTTTAAGCAAAACATACTGACAAAAATCCTTACTGACACACAACCTTATTTGATCTATTCATGTTGTTCAATTTCCAGGATACAAGCCTGTGATTCAATGCTATCACCAAGATTACGTTAAGATATTTTTCTATCGACTGCACAGTACTTTTGTTAGTGTGTACATTTTGTTGTTGCCTAAAGACTCTTTTAACATGCCCCTCCTTAAAGGGGAATTCACCCCTAAAACAACGTTGTGTTATATGATATTTCATCATATATTTATAGATGATTTTGCTGCAATTTAATTTGCTAACTCCAAATTAGAAAGTAAATCTTGCACCGCAGGAGTCCGGGAGCTCCATTGTTCTCTGCTCTCTCTCTCTCCTTCTCCCTCTCTCTCCTTCTCCCTCTCTCTGTCTCTCTCTCCTTCTCCCTCTCTCTCCTTCTCCCTCTCTCTGTCACTCTCTCCTTCTCCCTCTCTCTGTCTCTCTCTCCTTCTCCCTCTCTCTGTCACTCTCTCCTTCTCCCTCTCTCTCCTTCTCCCTCTCTCTGTCTCTCTCTCCTTCTCCCTCTCTCTGTCACTCTCTCCTTCTCCCTCTCTCTGTCTCTCTCTCCTTCTCCCTCTCTCTCTGTGTCTCTCTGTAAGTTGAATTGGTATTATTACTCTGACGGACAGTACTGTTAGCCAATCAGAGGCGAGGCGTTTGCGTGTCATGAATAAGAGCCAAAATCAGGTGGTTCTTCACCGCCCACCTCCTCCACCACCTCCTCCACCACCTCCTCCACCACTAGAACCTTGTGGAACAGGAGCACCAGAGCATTTGTTTCACCAAAACCGACTCACAGGGCATTCATTGCTACTAGTGACCAACGCAAAATTAAAGGTGCAATGACACCTTTAATGTATTCCACAATAACATACAGTGGTATCGTTATCGATTGTTTACATGCATGCTTATTGTTTCAGTAGAAGTGATTGTCATTATGCTCATGCATGTCATATCTTTAAACCATGTGTTAAAGGGATTTGTATCGTTGATTATACATGGCTCAATTCATAAACACATGTTGTATATTATAACTAGTGGATATTAATTCTAGAGTATTTTACCCACATATGACCTAACTAATGTTTAAGATGTAAGTTCTTTACACTGTAATACATTGAGAAGTCAGGGAAGGAGGATAAGTGCATGTTTAGTTAATGGGGAACTGGGGCGGGGGAACACGAGAGGTGTCCACTTTCTAGGCCCAATGCAGTGTGTTGATAGTGTGTTGGTAGTGCATAGAGTGTTTTGATTGTTCAGTGCATGTAGGGGGAAGCCATGCAGTTTGGGAATTTAACCTGAAGCCTGATTCGTGATCAGGAGTTCTTTGGTAAAGGTAATTGAAGAAGAATAATGTGCCACCTTGAGTCAACATACACAGCAGGCTGAGGTCCGTCCCGAGCTACAGAAGTCTTCCTTTAGGAGTGTTGAACAAATAATTTCATCCCTCAGAAAACTTATGTAAAAAGCTAATGTAAAAATATGTTTTTCCTTGGAGGGGCTACAGATAGTTGCTTGGATTAGTCTATTAGTGTGTAGAGTGTAGTAAACAGGCCAGTGGAGATAAAGTAACAAACCTTTAGTTGACTGTTAAGTATTAAAGTACTTAATGTTGTATGTTGCACATTCAAACACCTTACATTCTTATTCAATAAATATGGTTGTCATCCCAGATATACATGAGCACATGGGAGAATATCACTGTTTTGATGAATGTTTGTATTCAATTTGCTTCAAATTATTTCTATCCTATTATTTTGTTTCGTGAACACTTCAACTTTAAAATAATGTGGCATATGTCAATGGAAGCATACATTTGTGTTAATTATATTATTTGTACCATCATAGCTATTTCAACTATGTGGCTCAAAATATGAACAAACGGAATGGTTTCTTACATCTGAGCAATCATATACATACAAATACATACAATACATACATACAATACATATACTTGTACATAAAAAGCACATAAATATTCATATGGTATGTTGTATTCATACAAGACATTTCAGGATTTAAAATGAACATGGATTAGCTATAGTTGATCATTGAGACAGAATATGGTGTATTTGAGCAAGACTAGATGGTCAATGTAAGATTTTTATAAGGACACTTTATGAGGATTATAAAGTGCTAACAAGTTGAAAGACCAACTTTCCCCCGAAGACCATTCCTAAATACAATTAATTGAATTTGTTTCACTCTTTAACATATAAAGGCCTCATCACATAAACCATTAAAGCATTGGAAATGATTATGTATTATGACACATAAAGGCAATTAACCTAAAAGGACAAAGTTATTAGTTGTTCTTTGTAGTCATTACCATCGTTATGAGACTCATTTTGAGATGATAACAGGATGTGTATCCTTGATGCTCGTGACATTTGGTGACATAAGTAGATAGTGTTAATGATTCAACTTATCGTAATACAAAGCAGACAGGAAACACATTCTGTGTAGGCAATATGCCTTTGCCTTGGCACAGGCAATCGTTTTAAGATGCCTTTACACCTTATGTATACATGACTCAGTGAATCAGATTTTGTTACAGTCATGCACTGATTCAAATGCACTGAAGTCATGTATACACAAGGTGTAAAGGCATCTACAATAACACGTTTGATGACAGGAAATATAATCTATTGAGGATAGGATAGCCTTATTAAAGGCTATTATGATACAATGATTATAGATTATATTTTTATAGAACTGTTTCAGCGGAGTTATTTTGAGGTTAATAATAATTAAACCTTTACTATTTAACATGTTCACTGCAGCCACCAATGTTGTGTCTATTTGCTCTATGTTTACCATGTCTCAGCAGAAGATAACCCTGAAAAGGGTGTGGGCAAAATATTGCAATCTGAATATAAAGGGCCATCAGGGACCAGCATGTTGAATACCTTCTTAGAGGACGGCATCCATAGTGGTGAGGATGACGTGGAGTCACTTTTGGTTGTGTTTCCTGGCACTGTCAGTTACAAACACTGCCAATGTCCAAGCCAGACAGGGTAAGATTGAAATAATTTGTGATTCTATGTGACGATATTTACACATTCTACACTTCTTGAATGCATTTTAAACATAAACCATTGTCATCCATACAATACCTGGATACAAATGCTTTGTTTATAATGTTTTTTTTCGACTTTGGCTCAAATAATGGTCCCTGATGAAGCACCAGCCGGGTGTAGAACAACAGTGCCAAGTATGTTCTGTCTTACTTTGCCTCCACAGCTCTCAACCATGTCAACAGCATCTGCAGCACCTGGGGCCGGGACCACTTCAAGACGTTTGACGGGGACGTGTACCAGTTCCCCGGCTTGTGCGGATACAACCTGGTGTCCGACTGCCAAGAGATGTACCAAGAGTTCTCGGTGCACATCCAGAAGAGCGTGGTGGACGGCCACCCCACGGTTAAGGAGCTGGTGGTCACCATCAACGACCTTGTGTTCCACCTGACTAAGAGGGTCGTCTCATTGAACGGTGATCTGTGAGTGATACACTCAATGAGCCTGCTGCTGAGAAGCACCAAATCTGAGAATCAAACACAAACTGTCCAACAATCGTTTCTTGGAAATGGTTTAGTGGACTTTGTTTTCTTTCTCCTGCTTCATATTTATTCTGACATTTTTTGACAAACATTTACTCTGTCCCATAGTATCAACCTGCCATACTTAAATGCGGGGATTCAACTGGAACGAAATGCGGTTTACACCAAGCTCCAGGCCAAGGTTGGCCTGGTTGTCATGTGGAATGGTGATGATGCTGTGATGGTAAGACAGAAATGACTAATTATTCATGTTTAGTGGGTTATCAGTGTTTTATTTATACTTAGTGGTGAAGACACTTAATGTTTGTGTTTCTAATATGATTCAAATTATTCCTTTGTATGTCTTTATTAGGTGGAACTGGATTCTGAATATCATAATCGCACTTGTGGCCTTTGTGGGGATTTCAATGGCGTTCCAGTCTACAATGAATTCATTCACCAGAGTGGGTTTATTATTTGTTCATTTTGATATAGTTCATCTAATTGGCCTACCTTTTGTTCTTGTATTTATATGTGTTCGGCATTTTATTCTGCAAATCACCTGTAGATCGCAAAATCCACCCCATTGAGTTTGGCAATGGACAGAGAGTCCATCGACCAAACGATGACTGTGAGGACCCCTCCGAGGAGCAAGACCAGGAGCTGGACGACCAGGAGCTAAAAGACCAGGAGCTAGAAGACCAGGAGCTAGAAGACCAGGAGCTAGAAGACCTGGCTGCTGACCCCTGCGAGAAATTTGTGTGTTCACAAAACTAAAATGTTTGATTGTCAATACATAGACTAGGGTCCAGGTAAAGATGCCTCATAATCGTTTTTTTTTCCATTCACACCCTTTAGCGCCCAATCTGCGACCAGATGATCCACTCTGAAGCCTGGAGGTTGTGTGCGTCGCTGGTGGACCCAGCCCCGTACACCCAGGCCTGTGAACAGGACATGTGCGGCTGTGGCAACAGAACAGATGACTTCTGCGTCTGCAGCACGCTGGCAGAGTTCTCCCGCCAGTGTTCCCATGCTGGGGGTCTGCCGCCCAGCTGGAGGACACCCCAGTTCTGTGGTAGCACATTCCTCCTTACCGTCACACAACCCCTCCCCCAAAACAAAAACATTTATTTGTATCACTTTATGATACAATCTATTTATTTCATTTTCCAAAAGCTAAAGTTGAACAATCATTCAACTTATTTTGAATACAAACGTATAGCACAACATTTATTTCCCTTATAGCCAAGACATGCCCCTTCAACATGGTGTATGAAGAGAGTGGCTCTCCATGCATGGCCACCTGCACACACTCAGACACCAGTTCACTCTGTGAGGACCACAAAATGGATGGCTGCTTTTGTCCTGCGGGTAAGCCACCTTTACCTTTTATTATCAGAAAATATATCTATTTGTAAGATGCTTTCCCCTACAATTGTGACCCCCCTGTATTTCAGGAACGGTGTGGGACAACATTTCACAGAGAGGTTGTGTCAGCCAGAATGAATGCCAGTGTAAATATGATAAAATCTACAACCCCGGGGACGTTTACCGACAGGATAGTGAAGAATGGTATCTGAAAATTTATCTTGAACTCTACTCAATTCAAATGCATAGGGCATGGCCCTATGCTGGGGGGTTTTGTTAACAATCTCAAATACGTTTGCTTATCCCAGTTTATGCTATGAGGGAAGATGGGACTGCAAGAGTCTTCCCAGTCCGGCTACTTGCGCAGTGGAAGAGGGTTCCCATGTGACTACTTTTGATGGGAAAGCCTACATTTTCCATGGGGATTGCCACTACGTCCTGGCTAAGATCGAAAGCAAGGTGAAAGAGTTAGCTCATGTGCAACTTGTCATTGAATATTTTCGATGAGAATTTAGAAATTTTAAATCATTATATTTGACGTTTGACTGTTTCAAAATTACAATATTTTTTTGTCAGGATGATGCCAGCCCCAAGTTCACCATCATGGTCCAGCTGGTCCCATGTGTGAGCCAGAAGTTTGACACTTGTCTGAAGAGTGTGAAGGTCCTACTGAACAATGACAGGAACAACGTGAGTACTTTCATCTGGAGGGAGGCTGTTGGATAAAGGATGACATGTGACCTGTGAAAGATAATGTACGGTTGTTATTTTGGTCATACCATGACCTCTGTGCAGATGTTAGCGTTCTCTGCAGATGGAAAAGTGAAGCACAACATGCAGATCATCAGCTTGCCGTACAACACAGGTTAGAACATGATGAAAACCCACAACGAGCTGCACAGTGTTTTGAATTTATCTTAATTCTATCATTATTGTACTCATTATGTACTCTACATACCACATCTCATTATGTACTCATACATACCATTTCTCTTCTCATTCTCTAGGCGACATCAACATATTCCAGGCATCGTCCTTCCACATCCTGCTCCAGACCAGGTTTGGGTTACAGATTCAGGTCCAGCATGTTCCGGTCCTGCAAGTCTATGTGACCCTTGAGCAGAGTTACAAAACAAAGACAAGAGGTAAGCCAACACATGGATAATCTGAGGCTTTCTCAATGATAATCTACAATATAGCTTCATGTGATGTATCACGATGGTACATGTGATGGTTGTTTGTGTCACACTGCTTTTCAGATCATTCCGAAAATAACACACATAACTTTTGCATACAGAAAATGCACATCATATTCTATCCACCCTTCTATTTATCCATAAATTTTCCTCTAATCCCATTGAAACTGCTTTTTTCTGATTCAGGTTTGTGTGGAAACTATAACATGATGCTGTCCGATGACATGAAGACACCTCAAGGGATGGTAGAAGGCACTGCATCCTCTTTTGGGAATTCCTGGAAGTCTAGTCCTACCTGCCCGGACAGAGATGAACGTCTGGAAAGTCCCTGTTCCTTGAGTGTGGAGAACGGTAGGCTGTGTTTGTTATTACCCAAGCTTATTACCCAATCAAAGCTGGCTGACTAGCTTTGATTTTGGTTCTTTGATTGAAACATATTTCCCAACCAGATAAACATCCACACTTTTGTTTCCAAATAATAATATTAATAATAATAATTTGAATCTTCCTGCAGAGCGATATGCTGAACATTGGTGCTCACTGTTAACACGTCCAGACAGCCCATTTAAAAACTGTCATGCAATGATCGATCCGGAAATGTACAACAAGGTATTGTACAACAATACTGCAGGTTTATCCATCAATTTGATTAAATTCATGTTGTGGTGGATGTCATTAACAATGTGTTGTCCTCATCAGAGATGCATCTACGCCACATGTAACTGTGAGAAAACCCAAGACTGCATGTGTGCCGTTTTCTCCTCCTACGCACGAGCTTGTGCTTCAAAAGGAGTTTTCCTGAGCGATTGGAGAGTGAACGTCTGTGGTAAGAGCTTAAGGACACGATGTGTGGTCTATTGTCAGAGCGGTATTCATAATAGCGTTACCACATGTTCATTCACATAATTTCATTCTAAAAACAATATTCTACCAGATAAATACACAAGGGGCTGCCCGGAAAGCCAAGTCTTCTCTTACAAGCTGCAGCGCTGCCAGTGGACATGCAGACAGCTGAGCGCAGAACAGCAGAGCTGCACCTCGGACTTCCTGCCTGTCGACGGCTGCTCCTGCCCTGAGGGGATGTATCAGGAGGAAAAAGGCGCCTGTGTGCCCATGAACAAATGCCCCTGCTATCACAACGGAGTCCACATAAAGCCAGGCAAATCAATCAATATCAAAGAGCAACACTGGTTAGTTCTCATCAACTTATTTCTCATCAAAATCCATTTGTCTTAGCATCTGCCCTTTTTTGACTGTTCAATAGTTATTTAGTTATTTAGTTATAGTTAGTTATTTGTCCTGTTGGCAAAGACTTCAAACAAAGAAAAGTATCAGAAGGTTGTGGATAACGATTTGCACTTCCATTGTTTTCAAACGTCCCACCACTCCGACATGAGGTCATTGATATAAATTATTATTTGGAATTAATTAATTACTGTGATTATTTCTAAGTTGCATGCGCTTTAGTGTCCTACTCTGACATTTGTCATTGGGGATAGTCGCCGAACCTCATTCACTGTTGATCTTTGGCCCAAGACATAAGGCCCTTCTCCAGGCTCCAAAATCCCCACTGACACTTTTGATTCTGTTTCTAAATGTTGGGACTGATGGACACTGAACTCTGGGGGTTATTTGAACGTTCATTGTGAAGTGGTCCTACTGTGAAGTGGTCCTACTGTGAAGTGGTCCTACTGTGAAGTGGTCCTACTGTCAAGTGGTCCTACTCTGAAGTGGTCCTACTGTGAAGTGGTCCTACTGTGAAGTGGCGGTAAGGAGCCTCGTAATCCCACCTGTCTTTGCGCAGCGAGGCCGTTCATTAAGGGAATGCTGTGAGAATGCTGGAGAGATCAGGAAAAGAACACTTAATATGCAAACATGTCGTTATTCTGTGGCTCAATCAATTTCACCTGACTGGCTGTTCTGATAATTTCCGAGGTCGGGGATATTGTTCAACAGTCTATGTTTAACAGATTTGCCTTCTATGGGCAAAAAAGGTTTGTTTATTTTATTGCTCCCCTTCAAGAATTGGTGTGGAAAGGGGTGGGTCTAGGCTATATTCTCGCCTTTCTCCTTTGTAAAGTACCATGGAAATCCAGAGTTCTGGCGAGAGCGCAATTTGAATTCACTCAGCAAGTCACTCTGAAAACGTGCAATATACTCACACCCCGATGCCCCTGGCCCAGAACATTAACCAATCACATTGGTGTATCTGATAGAGGCGGGGCCAAAAGCGTTGCTGTTTTACCGACTGGATACAGCAAGAGTCTTATCTATTGGTTAGCTCCGCTGGTCTGGATACGTCTCCCCCTGTAGCTTGTTGCCACCCCTCGAGTTGGGCCGTTTTCATTACTCGTTGCCAGAACCTACATCTTTCTAGCTGTGGGTCTGGATTTCCAGGCTATTTGTAAAGCGCATTGAAGTAAACTGCGCCCATTCCTTGATTTGTTCGGCAAACAATTAACTTTGTTCCAATGTTCGTCCAATCCACTCCAATCGTGGTCCTGCATTGAGTGTAAATCCTACTCTAAGTTTTAAGTTTCATAGAATATTTTTACATTCCCAGGGCATGTTAAATAAGTGCACACCCGCCACTCGGAACACACTTGTAAAATGCAGTCGTCAATTGATGGAATGGGTTATTTCATACAGCATCACAACAAAAATTTGGAATTAATCAAATAAATTACAGATTAATAATACTGAAATGACAACTTTTTGGTTGAACACATTTGAATGAAATATTTATGACCCCCCAATGTTGACCTGAAGTTGGCTCCACTGATTGGTAGACTGTCGAAATGGGGACATGTTGCAATGGTGGCATGTCGGAATGGCGGCATGTCATCTGTGATAGTTTGAGATGACTAAACTAACATTTGTTTTTTTAGTTTGTGCTCCAATGGCAAGCTTCATTGTCGTGCTTGGAAGAGATTATCACAAGGTATGCTTGTATAAATATTTGTGTGGTTTGTTTATTCATTCGTTCATTCAATTGTGTGTGTTGTATATGTATACCGTGTGTGTGTGTGTGTGTCAGAGCATGGAAACCATTTTCCATGCTCTGACAAATATTTAGAACTGATGCTGGGGTCGGGTTGGGGTCAGGATCGGGTTGGGGTCAAGGTCGGGTTGGGGTCAGGTCGTGGTCACATCTGCGCGATAAGGCGTTGGAGTTGGGGTGGGCGTTTGTGTTAAGGTTCATTTTACTTGGCTGGGGACACTGGCGTTCATTTGACTTTCATGGGCTACCGGTCCTACAGAGCCTCAGAACCTCTGCTGGCATTTGGTGAATTGATGGTTATGGTGGCCTTACTGTGGGCTCTGTCAATTTTAATGGGTTCTGATTCTGTGCATAAGCGCACGCTAACAGAGAATGCTTTGCAGTTGTTTAATTAAGGCGTGCTTTTATGCACACAAACGTCATTAGCTAAAATGAGACTTTAACTGTACGGGGCTCGGGGCGGACCAGACATATATATCTTGACGCCTGGTCGCCCCGGGTCGCGCTCACTTACTTCTCTGTCAGATGCGGGCCGGGCTCGGGCAGAGAAATGCGTCCCATTCTGTGCACTCTGTGTGTGTGTGTGTGTGTGTGTGTGTGTGTGTGTGTGTGTGTGTGTGTGTGTGTGTGTGAGACTTCACCTGTATGTTAAGTTTAATTCTTTTGTTTTTCAAAGCCTGTCCGACTCCCAAAGTCTACCTTAACTGTTCGAGCGCGGGCGTCAGAGAGCTGGGCGTGCAGTGTGCTCGGACATGTGGGAACCCAGAGAGTGATAGTTGTGTGAGTACTATTCTGAAGCTTCTGAAGCTTTTGCAAGAGAGAAGACCATAAGTATCCTGTCAGAAACTCTTGTTTCCATGGGATTTAAAGGATCCGGTCAAAAGCAAAATGATATTTCAACTAACACTATTATCTCCATTGATTACAATATCCTCATAAATGGAAAGGAATCATCAGCTAACTGTTGTTTTTATGGGTTTAATGACCCCAGTACTCAACAGAATGTGAATCCGGCTGTCAATGCCCCAGTGGTCTCCTTGATGATGGCAAGGGGTCCTGTGTGAAGGAACATGAATGTCCATGCCAACATGACCGCGCCCTCTACGCTTCTGGCTCTGAAATCAAAGATCAGTGCAACACCTGGTATGATGAGCCTGATGGCTTTCTGTCTGTTTCAAGAGATCATCTAATGTGCTAGGCCTAAAGTATTAAATGACCGTCTTTCTACTATCTGTCCCACAGTACATGTCGAATGGGGAAATGGAAGTGTACGGAGAAGAAATGCCCAGGGACTTGCACCATTTATGGCAGTGGTCATTACACAACCTTTGATCAGAGAACATATGGCTTTCAGGGGCAATGCGCCTATGTGGCCGTCCAGGTGAAATCATTCATACAAACACTAAGATTAGGATTTATTGTCCTTTGCTCCTACTTTGTTTCAGTATAAATGCAGACTCCAATGCTGCATGCCGTTACGGGTGTAATGGAGTAAAATAACTCTATAAACTTCTTTGACTACCTTTTCTTATTTAAACGGCTACATTATTATAACAAGACATTATTCATGAGTAATTATGTACTGATATATGGTTGTTGCTTGCCTGAGATAAAACAGTTACTCTGGACTCTACTGTTCTACCCTACTCTATCGTGGGGATTCTCTGTGAACACAAGCATTGGTGTTAACGTAGTTGTGATGTTCAATTCTTTTTTTAAGAACAAATGTGGCAACAAATCAGTAGAGGACATCTTCCGGGTTATTACAGAAAATATACCATGTGGAACTACTGGCACCACCTGCTCCAAATCTGTCAGGATTCAGCTGGGGGTAGGTCCTCATTGCAAACATATTGAGGACTGTGTCTCAAAATAATATCAGATGTAGTGAATACACTTGAGAGGATAACTATTTGTACTGACGTTATATTGTTCATTCCAGAATAAAGAATTTAAATTAGCAAAGGGGACGTATGAAATATTGGATCTGGCAATGGGCTCTGAGATCAAGTACACAATCAGAAGTGTTGGGATGTATCTGGCCGTAGAAGCTTCACTCGGGATCACAGTTCTATGGGACCGCAAAACCACCATCCGGATCCTTCTGGAACCACAGCACAGTGTGAGTAGCACTATAGTTAGGGCTGTGGAGTACAAACTGTGCAGCTGCTGAACAGCAGAGCTTTTTGTTTTTGCTTCAGTGGTAATACCTTTTACATACAAATTTTAGATGCAAATGTGAAATCTAAATTAAGGTGACGAAATTAAGGTGATTTTTCATGGATGTATATTTAACGATGCAGACGTCTGTCTTTCTACTTTAAAGGCAGGGGTGTGTGGACTTTGTGGAGACTTTAATGGAGATGTCCAGAATGACTTCACTACCCAGAGTCAGTTGGTAGTGAGCAGCCCTCTTGACTTTGCAAACAGCTGGAAGGTTTTAAGCTCGTGCCCGGACGCAAAAGCAAGTGTCGATTCTTGTGCGCTGCAGCCCCATCGCCACAGCTGGGCACAGATTCAGTGTAGTATTATTAAGAGCATCACCTTCCAAGACTGCCACAAAAAGGTCAGTTAAAATTCTGTTTCCTGCATGACAATTTTGACATGGTTTCCACATTTCTACTTCAAAAGAAGTAGTACCATCACTTACTGTTGAATGCCTGCACAGGTGAATCCTATTCCGTTTTATGACAACTGTGTAAAAGACTCGTGCGCCTGCGACAGTGGAGGAGACTGTGAGTGCTTCTGCACGGCGGTGGCAGCCTACGCCCAGGCTTGTAACGAAGCCAGTGTGTGCGTGGCCTGGAGAACACCCGAAATTTGCCGTAAGTTAACGCTGGCCATTGAAAAATACACTACCGGGGTAAAACTGTTTGTTGTTGTTATTGTTGTTATTGCAAATCGATGGAACGAAGGACACACTGAGGGAAACACAACCTCTGATTAACGTCTTGTTTGGTTTTTCCCACTTAGCCGTATTTTGTGACTACTATAATGAAGGGGAATTATGTGAGTGGCACTACAAACCTTGCCATGCACCTTGTTACAAGACCTGCCGGAATCCACACGCATGCAACACTTCAATACCAAACCTGGAAGGTAGGAAACCATTTGAAAGCCTGTTGGATTGCCTGTTCTTGTAAGGCTATTGTTAAATTGAAGAGCATGAATCGGATGAAAAAAAAATTTAGGAGACTAAATGTCACTAGGAAATGCATTTAGCAAATCATGGTTTTGCCAACATAATCCCAACAACAATATGACAGAGGAACTCTCTGAATGTATCAATGATAGCCTTTTACATCAGCTTTTCCTTATAGGCTGTTACCCTGTATGCCCAGAAGATACGCCCATATTTGATGAAGATAAAGGAATATGTGTCGAGAGCTGTGATGGATGCATTTACAATGGAAAATATTACAATGACACTGATGTAATTTACAATGTGACAGACAATTTAGGGCTATGCTACTATGCAATTTGCAAAAATGGAAAAGTGATAGAAACAAATTATCCCTGTTCAACTCCAACCCCTGTTATCACATCACCTTCTACATCTCAAACTGCAAGTACCACCACTGAACCAACCACTACTCCAACTGTCATCCCATCAACTACATCTACAACAACAACTGCACCACCCAGTACAACTGT
>JAOPUD010000009.1:22781568-22792935 GCA_027122715.1 Trisopterus minutus
GGGAGAGAGAGAGAGAGAGAGAGAGAGAGAGAGAGAGAGAGAGCGAGGGGGGAAAGCATCCATGCACCATTTCCCTCCTACACCACCACCACCACCACCACCACCACCACCACCACCACCCATGAATAAGTCACATCCTTCTGCGCGGAGCAAGGCGGAGACGCCGGCCGGCCTTACCGTCACCTGGGATGATCCGGAGTGAGACGGTGTTCCCGGCCTCCTTGATGAGGTTGACGATGTCCGAGTGGGACTTGTTGGTGATGGAGCAGGCGTTGACAGCCAGGATGCGGTCGCCCACCTTCAGCTTCCCACAGCGGTCGGCCGGGCTGCCCTCGATGATGCGGCCTATTTTGTGGGGCATGGCCACACAAGCATTTCCCGCTTTTTCGTGTTGTATGTTTGTTTATGTTTTTGTTTTTGTTTTGTTTTGTACATGCGTGTTTGGCGTGGCGATTTTGCGTGTGGTTGAAGTATGTGTGTGAGTTCATGGGGGGGGGGGGAATTGATTCGTTTAGTTGTATAGATTTATAGATATAGATATCAAGCAGTGCAAGGGAGAGGAAGATGGGAAGCAGAAGAGCAGGAGAAAGGGAAAGGGGGACGGAGAAGGAGAGTGGAAGGAGGAGGAGGAGGAGGAGGAGGAGAAGAAGAAGGCAAAAGGGGTTAAACATCCATCCCATTTAGCTCACAGAGGACCAATAAACAGTGTGCGTGTCCCAGAGAAACACATTCCAATCGGCCTGCATGCGCAACACAACGCGGCGCACAACCCAGCAGCCATGAATAATGAATGATTTTGATGGGCTAATTCAGTACCACCTCCCCCGCCTCCCCCATCCACCAAATTATCATCGCAAAACAAAGTAAACTATCCCCCTTGGAGTGGATTGGGCCTGTGGATGAGGCATTGAGGCTTGGTTGTAGCCATCACCTGTTCTAATGGAACCAATCAAGGAACCTGACTCCTCCCCCTACCAGCTGATCCCCCCCCACCCCTTTTGTGATTGACACATATGATCAGGCGCCATCTGTCCGTCTGGCACACGCTCCTGGTGCTGGTCAGACGACGCCCCCCTCACCGCTCAACACCCCTGACCCCATAACTTCAGTCGGAGGAATTTGCGGGTGCGAGGTCTCAGAGGAGGTTATAAATACAATCTGCACACAAAACGGTGCCAATGCGATGGGTTTCTTGACCACAGATACCATTGACGGGGACATTGTGCTAGTGATACCTCACATTCTACCTCACATTTAGATAACGCCGTGACGTGGTGACTTGGCTGCTGTAGCTAGGTCACAGGGTGAGCTTGGGTTCTCGTTCGAGGGAGGAGACATTGGAAGTGGAAGTGAAGCGACAATCGTTATGGTTTTGGATTCAGTGAACTTTACCGTCCATGAACAAGGACAGAATATCGTCTTTGGCGCGCACACTGATGTGTCTGGCTGTGAGCCAAAGCAGAGGTCTGTTGAGTCTTGATGGTGAGGTGCGGATTTGTGGAGGCAGGTGGAAGCCTACAGCAGCTCGTTGATTTCTGCAAATGGTGTTAAGTTCCACCAGCGGCTCACCAGGGACGTCTGATTGCTCCCCAGAAGCACTCTGCTCGCTTCTCAAGGAGTGCGTGTCTGTGTCTGTGATTTCCATATAATAGTTTAGTTGAACTGGGGTGAACCCAGTGTTTTGGATCGCTAGCCAACTTTAGAGCAAACTCTGAATGTTTGAAAGAATATTTTCCTTGAAGATAAATCAATCATTTTACAAAAACCGTCAGGGCGTGACTGAATAATTGTTGGGTGTATGCACGTATGTAGGTTGTTTGGTGTGTGCGTGTGTAGGGCGATGTTTGAGTGTGTGTGTGTGTGTGTGGAGGATGTTGTGTGTGTTTGTGTGTGTAGAGTGATGTTTGAGTGTGTGTGTGGAGGATGTTGTGTGTGTATGTGTGTGTGTGTGTGTGTGTGTGTGCGTGCGTGTGTGCGTGTGTGTGTGTGTGTGTTTGTGTTCCTAGTGCAGTGTCCCGTGCTGCTCGTTCATTTCATGCTGCTTCGTTACATATGTGCAGCGAGGCCAGCCTGCGGTGTGTCAGGAGAAGACAGAAAAATGTACCTCTCTGGGCGGTCCACTGCATCCCCCATCCTCAGAATACAGTTCCCGGCCGCCACTACCCTAGCAGGGAGCCAACAAGCTCAGTTTTACTCCAGGGAACAAACTAGTACTGGCTTGTGACAGCGGTTCCATTCAAACAAGCCAGGGAGATAATTCAGATGTTCAGACTGAGAGCTGACAGAGGTGGGGTTTAGAGGGGATGGAGGTGAGGGTGATGGAGGTGTTGGAGGTGTACGAGGATGGAGGTGTGGGGTGGAGGTGACCGAGGTGTCAGAGACCAGGATGGAGGTGACAGGGGTTGGGGTGACAGAGTTGACAGGGGAAGGGGTTTGAAGGGAGGAGGTGACCAAGGTGTTAGAGACAAGGATGGAGGTGACTGCAGTGGAGGAGATCTCTTTGAAAAAGGATGCAGAAGTATTACAACACGCAAGCCACCGCCATCCATCATCATCGCTCACCTCCATGTGTGGGAACGGAGAGACGAGTTGACGAAGGAAATCCTAATGAATTACAAACGAGGAGTACCTGTTCCCCGCGTGTGGTGGGGTCAGCTCGCTTTATCATCGCTGTGCGCTGAGAAAGGCTAACCTATTAGTGAGCTGTGACGGCCAATTTCACACATGTCTGACAGCTCAGAGAACGCAGGAGTCTGTCCTCTCAGGCGTTAAGGCAGAGAGGCTGAGACGGAGGAACAGAGAGAATAGAGAGACCAAGACAGCGACGGATTCTCTGTAGCGGCATCAACGCCCTGCAAACTATTTCCATTCTAACACGCTGTGAAGATCACACCTCTCAGCTCAAACCCGCAAGGAAGTAAAAATACAAACGCAAGCACACCACAAACACAAGACTTCCACACAAAAGGAGTATAGCTAACCTGCCAAGCGGATTACTCACGTATATATACCCTTTTCTGTATTCCAATGGCTCCCATTCGTATTTTGGTCACAAGTGGATGAGAGCCAACATCAATATTTTCAGAATGTATTTCTTTCTGGGCTCTTTGGGGTGTAAGTGGGGTGGGGGGTACTACTTTGTTTTGCCGTTTTCTGCCGAAGTATTTAGAGTGAGCGTTCACAAACTGTGTTGAGGCCTTGCGCTTTGTGCTATACTTTATGTTTTCGGCGATGCACGCTCACGCTGTGAGTGCTCTCCTCCAGAATCAGTATAACAAAGTGTAGAGTGGTTCTTTCAAGGTCTTTAGATAAGTGAGGAAAGGGGAGGACAGGGAGGAGATGTGAGATGTTGAGGATCGAGAAGGGAGGAAACGGAAAGCCAGGTGAATAAAGGCATGGCAGGAGAGGAAAGTAGAGAATGATAGGGGCGTGAAGAGAGAACGAGGGCTGAGAGGTATGTAGACGGACAGAGGAGAGGGATGGAGAGGTGAAGGAGAGGAACAGAGAGGAGAGGAAAGGAGATGAGAAGAGTTAAGGATAGGTACAGAGAGAGAGGTAAGGAGAGGGACAGAGAGAGGAGAGGGACAGAAGTAGGAGAGGAATAGAGAGGAGAGGTCGGCAGAGGGAAAGCAAGAGGAGAGTGGAGAAGTGGAGAAAAAGAGCACAATATTATCAGGTGCCAGCAAGGTGATGGCTGCCTTTCGTTTTTAGTATTAATTCCATCCCACGTCCCACAAACACGTTTGTATTGTGTATCACAATACACACAAGCACAGCAACACCCAAAGTGCTTTTTCCATTTCTCATGCGTTGCTTCACGGTACACAGCTGTGCAGCTAACTCCTGGCGGAGGGTCTGGCTGCGGTAGAGGCTGCAAGGTGGCCTATTGTCTGCCCCATGAAAGGCAGTAGCGACGCCCGGTGGCAGCCATCGCTGCCCCCCGGCTGAGCTGTTTAGGCTGATTAGCATAATTGCAGTTAATTGCCAAGCAAAACGACCCTGCAGGCTCCACGGGACACTGCCCAGAGAGAGAGGGAGAGGGAGCGTTGTTTCACTGGTGCATGAGTAAAGGGTGGGTGGTTTGCCTATGCTTGCCTATTTCTATGGTGCACAAACACACACACTCTGAATGGGTTTATTGAATACACTATTTGAATGCATTATTTATTATTATCTATCATCTAGCACATGCTTTGTTCCGAAGCATTTTTCAGTAAATTCAGATGCATGCCTTGTAGGAGAAGGTATGGGTTAAAAGTCACTGGACATTCTAATTGAATTACATGCTCCACAAAGGCTCTGTGAAGTTGGGGCTACACACACACCGACACACACACAGGAACACACATTACCACTGCACTGTGAACGTGGAGAGCGAATCATTCAATAAATACAGAGACTGTCGCGATTCATCATTTCAAACAGGCTTTAAATCAATCGGACAGTTGGGCTGAGTGTTCTCACCCCATCCCTCACCCCCGAAGTCTGTAATCGTCAGTAGTTTAAACACTTCATTCGCCTCCGACGCAGTAAAACGGACAGATTCTGGCCAGTTGATTTATTACTTTGCTGTGGAACTTCTCACTCTGCTGTGGAACTGTCAAGTTAGCCCCTGGTTAGAAGAGTGGTCATTCAGTACGACACTGAAGGAAAATAAAACACTGAACTTTGGTAGATGTACTAAGTTTTGGAGTATCAAGTTAATTGTACGTGTCATTAACATATCTTATTTGGATGTGCAGTTACACATTTTAGATATTTTATCCTATATGCTTTATCCCTTCATGTTTTATGTTGGTTTTTCTTAAGTAATAGTAGTATGTTGTTTCCTAATTATCAGACAGCCTTAAAGTAAATCATGACCACAAACTAAGCCACACAAACTAAAGCGGATGTGCACAAAGGTGACAGAGAAATTGATGGACAGTTGACCAAAGGGTAAGCAACTTGGAGGAACCAGCCAGAGTAACTCGATTGTGAAAACACCCAACAGAAACACACCAACTTCTCCCTCCAAAGCCCCTCGCCACAAACACCAGATTTGTTTTTCTTCTTCTTGTCACAGCTGATTTGATTTGATTGCTCAGGGGTCAGTGGAAGTGACAGAACAAACATGACCAAAAATGCTTCTAAAAATAAATGACGTATCCTAACTTGAAAGGCGACAGAAAGCACCAAGCTCCAACACATGCCAGTGTCCTTAACCCTAACCTCATGTCCTGACCCTGACCACAAGTCCTTAACGTCCTGACCCTGACCTGATGTCCCTAACGTCCATACCCTGACCTGATGTCCCTAACGTCCAGACCCTGACCTCATGTCCTTAATGACCTGACCTTGGCCACATATCCTTAACGTCCTGATCCCCCTCCGCCCGTGCCCCCAGGTACTACGTGTGCTTGGTCATCCTCATATACTTACTGCCCCTGGTGGTGATGGGCTGCGCCTACCTGGTGGTGGGCCTGACCCTGTGGGCCAGCGAGATCCCGGGGGACTCCTCCGACCGCTATAAGGAGCAGCTCATCGCCAAGCGCAAGGTTCGCCGCCCTGGGGGTCCACACAGGGAACCGGAGATTGTTTTCTCATCGCTGCATCTTCTTTCCTTTCTGCTCTTCTCCTTCTCAGTCTGTTTTCCCTCATTGTGTGTTATCCGCCCGCCATCATAAGTTGATTTCCCCGTAGCACTTCGATAACCCCAATCAGATCCAAATCCAATCTAACGGCTCAGTCTTTATGTTCCATCAGTGCTTCTCTCACTCTGAGGTTTACTTTAAGGTGAGGTTCTGCAAAGGGGGAAGTTGATTAGATTGTTTTGAAGTGAGGATTATGTCCGGATACACCGCCTGCCTAGCTGTTATTTACCCTCAGCTAAATTACAAGGTAAGGAAGGAACTATTTTACTCCAAGAATGTCCAAAATAGAGACTGAAATCTTGAGCACATGAGTATATTGCCAGTGTGTCCTCCTAATGAAGTGATATAACGAGATACTTTACGTTAGATAACTACGTTAAAATCCACCTGTTAACATAACAAACACAACAAAAAACATAACCAGTAACCGCAGATGTTCCTTCTTTTCGGGCATCTTTCCAAACAAGCAACAAAAGATCATTATTGTTGGAGGGCTGCAGCTGCATCTGAAAGTCACCAATTCACACAAGCAGTAATCACATTACCATCCCATCAGGCTTTATTAGCCTGGCTGTGATCAGGAACAAGCAGAAATATTCACAATTGCATCTACGTTTTTTACCCTCCTTGCCGATTTATCATCACAGGCATAAATGTTGCCATATTTCCTCATCCATCTCTCATCTCACTCCCTTGTCTCTCCTTGTCATGCTTTCTCTGTCGTCTCTGGCCGATCGTCTAATTTGTGTTGAGCTAATTTGTGCTCCTGTGTTCCTTGCTCTTCCATTCTCCACTGCTTCACCCGTCCTAACCTCACCTCAACCTTCCTGTTGCTTTGTTTCTCGATGCCCTTGCTTGTTGCTGTGTATTTGTGTCGCCTTGCACCTCAGCGGGTGTCCTAAGTAGGGTTACAACAAGATCACCTGTACACCACTAATGGTTTAAAGCCAGGGGGAGACTTTGAATACACAACGCATATTCTACCACAATTGTTCCAGTCTGTAATTCCACTAATAGGCTTTGATTTGATCACATCTGTAATCCACTTAGCCTTTAGGTTCAGGTTTGCCATGTGTGGCATATTAACACAAATCTGCAAATTACAAATAAGTCGACCAGGGAACTGAAAAACAATGAGTTTGGTGTTACGATGTCAGTGAGGAACTAACCACTAGTGGTGCAAGCGATGGCAGGCTAGTACATAATCAACAGTGTCCAACTGTTAGAATGACGATACAAACTAAGCTGTGACATATCTCAACCAGTTTTGACATGACTGCGTTTCTGAATCCGGTTACAGGTGGTCAAGATGATGATCGTGGTGGTGTGCACCTTTGCCATCTGCTGGCTGCCCTACCACGTCTTCTTCCTGCTCCACGAGTTCCTCCCGGATATGTTCGAGCAGACCTTTATCCAGCAGGTGTACCTGGCCGTGATGTGGCTGGCCATGAGCTCCACCATGTACAACCCCATCATCTACTGCTGCCTCAACGACAGGTCTGTGGTCCCAACACTCAACAGAGACGGGGGAGGGAAGACACAAGACAGAAAATTGAACAGACGGAGACACACAGGTTGAAGGAAAGGAAGGGATGGACAAACACATGCACACACACACAGTTGTCTCCATAACAGTTGGTTGGCGTGTTTACAGGCGTTTGCAGTTCTCTCTATCCCGGAGTAAAAGAAGAAGACACGAAAAGCCAGTTCTGAGCTTGTATTTGGTATATGGAGATTACACAGATGGGCAGACGGACAGGCGACCACACCGACAGACTCCAAACCCTCTGCGTCTGTTTAACCGTGATGTGATTTGGCAGCAATGTGCAGAAAGGGGTATACACACTATGTTTAGAACCCGGCCAGACCCTGGCTGTGTGCTTGAGTGCTCAGCTGGCTCTGTGTAGAACCAAGTCAACCTTTTTGCAGGAAATCCAATGTTCCCTTCTCCAAGAGAAGCTGGATGCACAATGATACATGATCTCCTCCAGATTGGCGGGATGGAGGGCTGTGACCTTTCCCCCTGGACGAATGGCCTCTATGCACTTTAAAGGGTTCCTGTTACCACCAGGTGTGAGAGGGAGTTGTCATTCCAAGCCATTTACAAATCCATCCAGTACTTCACACCTGTTCATTCAGATGGACCGATCCCAACTCCAGCCTAGCAGTTGGTTCATTCTACCAGAGAGGGGACTGTAGGAGTAGTTGGTCCACTCCATTTCAAACACCTCTTCCACTGATGTCAGACGATAGGCCTTTTGCATTTAAGCTTCTCATCACAACGAGCGCCTCCGTGTTGGAACAATAGGAGCTTTGTTGTTAGGTTGTTATGGGAGTAGTTTCTAATGCGAGACTTGATCAAACAAAGTTTTCATAAGCCATTAGCTTTTGGTATATTTACGTTGATTTAGGACATTACAGTGTTACGACTCCCTTGAGTCCTCTGAATATGGGTACCGGCAGCAAAATCTCCACTGATTCTGATGTACGAGCCCCATAGATAATGAATAATGAATGAAATGATGAATAAGTCTCACATTGAGTTGTGAAATAGGGGCCCTGTTAAAGTGATTGAATATCAGTACCGACAGACTCTTTGTGAATGAGTGATCAGGCTCATGAGTTATTCGACATCCATGTCAGCAACAGAGGCTTCCACCCATCTTCCATCAGTCCTTTTCACCAGTAGCCTCATGAAACCATCTTGATCTCACACGCTCACATCACAGCTTCTTGCTGAAGATCAGACTGGTCTCGCTCCAGTTTATATCAACTTTGAAAACCCAAAAAGTGGAGGTACCCATCAGCGGCAGGGGGCAGGGAGGTTCAGGTCAGAATGTGCGCAGCACCGCTGTCTGCAGAATCTCAAATACAGTGGTGCCCGAGAAAGGCTAGGCCAATCGACAGTCCTGTAGTATTATAAAGATGGAAAAGACTGAATAGATTTGAATTTCAATGAAAGATTTTCTCATCTTTTGTTTGACTTCCAACTGGATTTGGCAAGAGCGAAGATAGCAAGAGCATCACTTCAATGTTTTATCTGGTTGGCTGGACCTTTTAGACCGGCCATTTATGGAAACCAATGCCAGGTCGAGGCCTGGCTCGTTATGAGCTACCCCCCCCCATTAGTGCTGATTGGCCCGTCCACATATTGGATTTGAAAGTCAGTTTCAACCGGTGCGAGGACAGCCTGGTCTTCAGCCAACAGGACGGTCTCATGAGGCGGCTCGCACGGAGCCCGGAACACGGAGCACGGAACAACATTTTGTTCATTGCTCTTTCCTGGGGAGAAGCACTTCAGAGCTGCTGTGGACTGAACATAAACAGCTGGCTGCACATGCCCTGACTTGTTAGCATTCCTAGTAGAAAGAAGGAAAAGAAAGCCCATCCATGAATTTTCTGATTGCTTTTTCTCCCATAATAAAGAAAAAGGGAAAAAGTGGAGCGGGGGCGCAAGCAGGTGGCTGAATGAGGGACATCCCCCTGACAAATGATCTCTCCCCTATCAGACGCATATTGGCCACCCACCAAACTCTGTGGCGCAGAGACGCTCAGACACACTGGTCCCTCTCCTCCTCGTCTCTCGGTCTCTTCATATTGCTTCTTTGATGAATCTGAGTAGAACATATAGGCCGGTATTTGATATTGTAGAAAAATGTTTTATAGTAATACTGGGCTTAAATTTGTGTTTCTAAAATGTAAGCAAATGTTGATCAGTGTATCTCTGTGTGTGTGTCTGTCTTTACACCACCTGTGTGTATGTGCGTGTACCTACGTATGCATGTGTGATTCCACTGTATTCATGTCTCAATGCTTGTATTTATGTCTCCTCTCTGCGTCCCCCGCCCCATTCCCCTCAGGTTCCGCGCAGGCTTCAAGCAGGCACTGGGCTGCTGCCCCTGCGTCCCGCAGGGGACCTACGAGGGGCTGGAGCTCAAGTCCACCCGCTACCTGCACACGCAGACCAGTGTGTACAAGACCAGCTGCATGGAGACCAGCGTGTCCACCGTCATGCAGCTGACCGACGAGGGCGACCAGCGCGCCAGGAGGACCGGCCCCGCCCCCGCCACCCTGGGCCCACCGGGGGGGGCCATGTCAGTGCCCGGAGCCCCCCACGGAGGGGCCGGGGGGAGGGGGAGAGGTGGGGGGCCGCGCCGCTCCTCCCTGGACCTGGCCTCCAACGGCTCCTCATCCCGCAGTGTCTCCAAGACGGTGTCTGAGACGTCCAGCTTCTACTCCAGCCACAACCTGCAGGACTAGGGGGGCGGAGCCTGGCAGGAAGCACAGGTGTGTGAACAGGTGTGTGTGCGTTCCGCTTTGTGTGTGTGTGTGAGAGTGTGTGTGTACTGGTGTGTGTATCGTGTGTGTTCCGCTGTATGTGTGTGTGTGTGTGTGTGTGTGTGTGTATCAATGTGTGTTCCGCAGTGTGTGAGTGTGTGTGTATTGGTGTGTGTATCGGTGTGTGTACTAGCTTGTATCGCCGTTGCTGTGTCAGTGAGACAGAGACAGAACCACTATGATGTCATCAAGAGAAACACCCAGGTTGAAAATAACCGGCGTGAGTTAAAAGAAAAGAACAAAGCGACTAAAAGCGCGAGCGGAGAGAGAATCATCAACAACGTCACAAACACATTCACAAGACGCACATCCTCACATCCTTCATGCTCATTTTAAAACCGAGCGTTTGTCCCCCGTCTCCTCTCGTCCCCGGCCTCTCTACGCACGCCGTGACGTGGAGGCGGTTCGCGCGTGCCTCACACCCCCCGCCCATGCTGGGGAGACGGAGACCAGGGGAATGTGAGAGTTGTTTTTTTTGGGTGAGAACGTAGCGGGAGAGCGGGGGGTTGTTCATCGATGAAGTGAGAGAAAAATAAAATCCACGCTCGCTGTGAAGTGGCTGTGAACACTGAGGTGATTTTCCTTGTGTGTGTGAGATGTTATCACGTGGTGTTCTACGTACAGGTTCCCATAGTGAAGGGGATTGGCTTTGTTGTATACACGGGATGGGTAAACCTAACGTGACCTAAGAGTTTGTGCTTGGTGCTCGGTTCTATGAGCATCCTTACTGCACCGACAGAGGATATATTGTTTCTCTTCCTCTGATGAATGTATTTGTTGCAAGTCACTTTGGATAAAAGCAGCTGCTCAACACCCTTAATGCCGTAAATGTAAATTATTTGGTAGCAAACATATTGTGTAGTCCACAGTACACACTTCATGACATCTCCCACCGCTGCGATGCACAGGTGGAGACGTCAGAGTGCTGTGTGTTAACGTTAGGCTGAAAATGGACCCAGACAGTATGGTCCCTAGATGTGGAGGCTAGCACCAAACACAGCCGTCGGCCACGTGTTCACTGGCTGCCTACCTGTATCGACGAGAGAGGAATAAAAAATAAAAAGTATAGAAAAATGAAATCACGACTGCCAGTATGTAATGGTCCTATGGGCATCTTCTATGAAGATGTCCGTATATTCAGTGTTGACTATTTATTTTGTAAACTACAGACACTGTTATACAAAGTGCCTTAGAGTGATTTCAGATCATGTGATTAGTTCCAGGTTGGGATTAGGGCAACCTGCTCAACGAAGCCTACAACTAAACTGTTGACACTGGGGATCGAACCCAGAACCTTGAGTGCAGGTAAAGGCATCCGGCTAACCTCCTTGGGAGTTCAGGAGAGAGAGAGAGAGAGAGAGAGAGAGAGAGAGAGAGAGAGAGAGAGAGAGAGAGA
>JAOPUD010000009.1:22793780-22806044 GCA_027122715.1 Trisopterus minutus
GGGGGTTGAGATGTGGAGGGGGGAAAATGGTGGACCACCTGCTGTCAGCCTTCAGTGGGTCTGCATATGCTGGGGTCTATTCTCAGCACACAAAAGAGACAGGGGGGGGCCTTAATGTCAGCTGGCGCCATCTAAAGTGATAGGGGGGGGGGTACCCAGTGAGGGGTTCAAGTGTGACCACTTAATGCTCCTCTGGACTTAATTGCGTTGTGGTGGAATTAAATGGCCGCCTGTACTGGACGTGTGCTGCGTGTTGCTGGGCAGTCTGGTCCAACAGGGCGGCGGTCTGGAGGCGAATAAGAGAGATGAGGAGGCTCAAATACTCTTATTTACTTATTCAAAAGGATATCGAATATCGTAATATTTTGATATTTTACCAATTATGTTTTTTATTATATAATATATATTTTTCTATATTGGCCATCCCTATCATGTGATCTAGTATCTTCTTAATACCGGTCAAGCATATAATAAACCAGGTGATTTAATACATTTTTCCATTTCAGTCCTGCTTATAACGTGATGATTGATGATAATATGTAGGCCAGCCATGGGCTGAGCGTTCTTGTGGTTGTAAAGTGATCTTATCAGACAGAGACGCTAAGAGGACACTCAAATTCTTTACGACCAACGTAGAGGATGCAGGATACACACAATAATCTGTAACAAACATATGAATCCCAACAAGCTGTTCGTCAGAGTGGGATGGGATTACAGACGTAGGCCATTGGCGGGGGAAAACCGTTGAAGTGGATACAGTCAGCGGTTTGTTGTTCATGAACGTTGGAAATAAAAACCTTTTAATAAAAAACTGGTGGTTGGAAAGAAATCAAGGCCAGAGTATTAACAGGCCAATAAAATCCCACTGCTTGAGTCTTCCGAACCTCCTGAAGTTGTGGAGAGCGAGAACACGAGACGAACGTGAGCAAGGGGATTACTGTGTGACAGGAGTGATCAGCGCCCTGTGTTAGGGCTGTTGACTCGTCTGGATCAGAGCGGCGTCCTGTGAGACAGCCCACCTGCTCAAACACAACGCTAAGCTCACACAAGTAAGCATCGAGCTTCGCTAAGCATCGAAGCCAACCTAGCGTTGACACAACTCTGTTCATAGCGGACCGACCGTGCTCACATTCTCAAAGTTTCTCAAAGTTAAAACAACTTCAACTTTGACCCCAGTCGACGCCGGCCGCTCCAAAGTGCGTCCGATCAGATTAGAGTTTTGTTTGATGTTCTAAAAAGGACAGAATCCAAACAAACATTTGAACCGTGCAGGGGAAGCTCTGGTGATTCTCCCGGGCTGCATTACATACGTCCGTGCAGCATCACAGACGCCCCGGCCTGAGGCGCCTCATGTGTTCACGTCTCTGGGAAGGCTGTTTCCCAGAGCCCTGGGAGAACCATGATGTCATTAGACAAGGCTCATTGGATTACACACATTATTCCACCTGCACTCCCCCCGGGCGTAGTGGTGGTGGTGGGCGAGGAGGACGATTGTCATTGCAGAAAGATTTGTGTGTGTGTGGTGTGGACGTTTGTGTGTATTTATGGTTGTGTGTAGTGAGTGAGTGGGTGTGTATGTTTTGATGTAGGTGTGTGGTGATTGAGTGTGTACGTTTGAATATCTGTAGTGTGTGGTGAGTGTGTGTGTATGTTTGAATGTGTGTATGTGTTTGGTGAGTGTGTGTGTGCGTTGACTGTATGAATGTGTAGTGCGTGTATGTTTGAATGTCTGTATGTGTGTGGTGAGTGTGTGTGTGTGTGTACGTTTCAATATATGAAGTGTGTGGTGAGTATGTGTGTGTGGGTGCTTGTTGACTGTATGAATGTGTGTGGTGCGTGTGTGTGTGTGTGTGTGTGTGTATGTGTGTGTTGACTGTATAAATGTGTGTATGCATGTACCAACGAGGACTCGTCCAAGAGTTATGTTTTGGAAGAATAACAGCAGTACTGCTGTTATGTGTGCATGTGTGTGTATGAAGGTGAAAGACTGTGCATGTGTTTGTATGTTTACATCGTTTTAATTTCAGGCCTGTTTCTTTGTCTCTGTGGATATTTTCTTGCAACAGATCATAGCCATGCAATGTTATGTTCACAGCAAACACACAGCATGACCGGTTTAGACTCTACAGACATAGTACATTGCGCTGATGGACTCATTATTAATCAAAACAAAACATAACATAACATAGTAACTTCATACTTATCACATGAGGTAACCGTGGTTGCAATACGAAACAACAATGCACTATATCTCAAGTACAAACATGTTTAGGTCTGGTCACTTCAGACCGGAAGAAATCAACATTTCCCTGCACGATTTCATCTGGCTACTGTCTGCACCAATAGTATCACACAACACAATATTTTGTAATCCCCTATCATCAGTATAAAAACAGGATATCATCCCGACTCTGCTTTGAATCGCCTCTCCCTGTGTTATGAGACAGAAAACCACCTGCATTTGCCTGCACACAAATATTCAGGCAAAAACCTATAACCTGCAACCCCTAGCCTCGAAGGGTGCTGTATGAAACGCTGCCAAGGGACCATTCATGAGCATGACTACTCTATTAACATCTGAATCCTGCCCTCGAACCCAGGCCCGGCCTGCAGCAGTACAGCCCGCTGCCCCGAGCCATGGGGTTCCGTATCCGCTCCCCCGGGCTGGAGCAGCAGCCTGGGGGAGTAGAGGGGCCCGCTCACCCCCTGGATGATGGATGGTACCTCCTGCGTGGAGCCAGAGCTGGGAGAGGGCCCCGTCTGGGGTGTTTAATGAATGCGTAATCAACTCTTCTCCTCTCGTCGAGTTAGTGCTCAATGTTGAGGACATGGTTGTATAGGGCCTCTCGAAAACACGCCCGTGCTCGCTGATAAACGAGACTCTCACTCACACACACACACAAACACACACACACATGCGCACGCGTTGATGAAGACCTCTCCACAGAGAAGTGTTGCCAGAGGGAACAAGCAGTTAGAGGCAAACAGGCTCATCAGCCCCATCTTCAAACACACACGACGCACGCATACAGCCACGCACACCAACACACGCTTGAACTCACACACATACTCATACAGTCATAGTAACACAAAAACTCACAAACAGATGCACACACTCATGCAAACACACACACACACACACATACACGCACACACACACTGTTCCCTCTCCTCCCCTCCATTTTGTTGCTCACTCTCAACTCTTTCTAGCTCTCTTGATCTCTGTTCCCTCCTTCCTCTCTCCAATCATGCTAATTTAACTAGACAGCTGAACACATGCACACATGCACACACGCACACGCACACACACAGACAGACGCAAAGATCTTATCATTTGTTTTCCGGGAGGGTTAAGAAGAAATGCTAATGAGGACGTGCTCAGGAAGGCGAGA
This sequence comes from Trisopterus minutus, assembly GCA_027122715.1. Classification (NCBI taxonomy): domain Eukaryota; kingdom Metazoa; phylum Chordata; class Actinopteri; order Gadiformes; family Gadidae; genus Trisopterus; species Trisopterus minutus. The sequence continues at coordinate 22,797,173 of JAOPUD010000009.1, forward strand.
GTGTGTGAGCGTCTGCACACTTCAACTCTCCTCTGTGTTTCTCTGTGTGTGTTGTTCACAGACGTGGCTGTCCTGATGACCTCCACCCGTTCCCCCTGTCCCAGTCCCCCTGACTATCATCCCCCATCGTGGCCAGCTGACCAGTGACGGCCCCAGACCCCAGAGATATCCAGAGATAAGCTGCCCAGGGCAGGAAGAGGGAGAGCATCGATCTCTCTTCGTCCACTTCATATCTCCACCGGGCAGCTGTGTCAGTGTGTGAGTGCGCCTACTGCCACCATCAAGGCCGCCAATCAGTGACTCCACTGACCTGCCTGTTCCCTTGGAAGCAGAAGAACTGTGCTGTCCCGTCTCAAGGCACTCTGTTACTCTGCTCTGTTTGAGGCTCTGGCCTAGCCATGTGAGGGATAGCTTGTTCAAACTCCCCCCAAAATACAACAATTGTGAAAAGAAGTTACCATAGTTTGAAGTCTTCAAATTCAGAAGTTATAGTTTTGCTTTGATTTTTTTTAATTTAAATGTATATAAGAATATTAAATTGAGAAATAATTTGCCATTGCAAATCAAACTTTATGCCGTTTATTTAATCTAAGCCTTGAAAACTGATGTTACACACATCAGTATAGAAAGCAAGGAGCAAGATGACTTTTAAATATTTCAATATTAAATGTACTATTCTTAAAAATAATATATAACTATATATACAATATGAAATATTGCCATGGATTGTGTTTCATAGACACCCTGTAATACAATTAATGCACAAGATATGGTATGATTTATGAATGCTTCATAAGAATCAGGCTAAAATAAACCATCTCCTTTCCAATGGTAGTCAGCTGCTGGGCTGAGTTTAGTCATTTCCTCTGCAGGCCCAGTAGTCCATGGGCATCCTCTGTGGCAATGGCACGATATGGATTGGAATTGCATAGGTGTGGAGGCAAGGAAAGAAGAGAGGAGATGAAGAGAGGCGACAAGGAAAGAAGTAGAGAGGAGAGCAGACAAGGAGAGGAGAGCAGGAGAGAGGAGAGTCATGTCTATATTGACATAAAATCAATGGGGGGAAAAAAGCTGTCAAAGATTTATGTTTCTGAAATCAATTCCCGCTAAAATCAGTCCCTGACTATGCCACTGCTTTTGGAAGTAAGTTGCGGTGTGCGTGTATTTTGGCCCTGGTGTCACATGATGCCTGGGATAAGCTTGGTTTGTTAGGTGGTCTCAACTATGATGTCCGCTTACGGCAGGCCCTGCACTTCTACCGCCGCACACTCTTACCTGTTTGTCACCGCGAACAACACACGCAACAGCATTTCATTTTCTGAGGGAAAATCAAATAAGCATGTACTTCTATCTCCAAAAATCTGACTAACATATTGCCCAACTACCAAAATTAGATAAAAATTAGAATAAAAATTTGAGATTTTTTTTCTGTTCACATGTAACTCGTTGTACATTCAGTGTTACCGTGTTGGACTACTGTTATATGAGTTTATTTATGTAATATTTATGTAAACAAGCTCATTCTCGCTCTCTCTCTCTCTCTCTCTCTCTCTCTCTCTCTCTATATATATATATATGTTCTTCGATTTTTCAAAATGAATAATCACCCGTACCTTAAGTAACCTCTTCTTCAGCGAAAGATGTAAATCTGGACATCTTTTTGGATTATTAAACCTAATAAAGCTGGAGGCTAAAGCCATCAGTTCGCAGGTTATTCAATTTAACTTAGTGACATTGTAATTAAGCGCTGAGAGCAGGGGGAGATATAAGGCCCTATCAGAGGAGTGAATCAGCTTAACAAACTTTTAGGCCAATGAGTCAACTCTCTTGGTTTCCCGCATCTTCTCCCAGGGAGGAGAGCGATGTCAGCCAATAGCGCCGTCTCCATGCCCCAGAGGAGCTCTCCATCGTGCCTGTCTCGAACTCTCAAATCCAACAAACTCCGCCCACCAATTTAGCCTGAAATTTGTTCATGTTAGGCAATGAGGTGTTCGAGAACAAGAAATGCTTTGGTTTTAATCAGTTTATATAGTATTATTCGTGGTATCATTTGCGTATTTGTGAGTATTTGCTCCTCTGTCTGGTATTTTATATGAGCTACTTTTAAGTATTAGTGTGTGCTTTTACTCTGTATATTTTGTGATTCACACCAGTGTGTGTGTACATTCCCCTCAAATGTCCTCTAGCACATGGTATATGACTTTCACACAGTGTGGAGTGCAGTTGTGTTCACTGGGGTATGTGGGTGTGAGTTGTACTTAGCTCTGTACAGTTCATCACCTCAACGATGTGCACTGCATAACGGCTCCAATGAACCATCTTCAGAGAGTTTGTTTGCCGAGATACGGGGAGAAACTTGATGTAAACTAACACATGCAACAATGTTTTTGTATTGTGTTTGCAATCAGTATTTCATAGTCAGGTTTATTTGTGGATCTTGTATGTAGCATTTGTCATTTATTCCTGCAAACAAATGTGGGATGTTCTATATTTGGAAAGATGTCCTCATGCTTTTGGTCCGAGTGGCTCTGCACCAAAAAAATGAAAAAAATAAATGGGTTATATGTTTAATCAGTGGAAGTGTCCCTTTATGGTCGTCGTCATTTGCACCAACATCTTCACTATAACATGGCATGTTTCATCTTGTGTTTGCTCTGGGATTGGTGTCATTTCCAGGGAGCGCATGTCTGCTGTTTCGGGCATACCTTGTCATGTTGTGCTCAGGTGAGGGACATAAGCTTGTGTGATTACGATGTCGAGCTCTCCATTCACCGTGCACGTTCCAGGAAACCAGAGGCGGCCTCGCTGTTGTTCCAATACCCATATCAATTTACATAAAACAGCCCCATTTGGACACCGGGCCGGGAGATGTGTGTGGCTCAGCGGGCGTACGAAGTGGGCCCTTTAATCCTGCTAATGTTCACACCACCACGGACAACAATAAGCTCCTTGATGGGTGGGTCTGGGTGCAGCACGCTGCTTCTCCAGAAATTACAGCCCTTAGCTGTGGTGGTATGGATGGATGGAAGCTGAAGAGGGAGGCGGAGGCGAGGCTAGAGATAGTCACAGATGACAGGGACAGGTGGGAAATGGAGGGAGTGAGAAAGAGAATAGGGAAGCTAAATTAAATAGAGAAAAGTGCTAAAAGAGTGGAATCAAGACGAGAGGATTATTTGTGATGCTGCTGAGGTCAGAAACTCCAGTTAAATGTTTTTAAGACTCTGACTCTGAGACAGAACATATATATATGCACATCCACATATACATATACATACACTTGAAGACTCAAGCATATGCTTAGAGACTTTGTGTCCGATTGTTTTAAAAAAGACCAGACACGATGTCCTCCGAAACACAGCTCGCTTGTGGAGTGGGGCAGATAGATAAACAAGTACTGTTTTTTGTTTAACAAAATATATATATTTAGTTTTTCGCAACAAACCTTCGCAAAACACTGACCTCTTCTCATGTCGGCACAAACATTTCAATTGTATATTTAAAAGCTTTGTGCATTGTGCAAAAAGAATGGGTGAACAGAGCGCTGAACAAAGCCGCATCCAAACAACAACATGGCCTTCAAATTGAAATGAAATGAACATCCTCACGCCTTTGCTCCTACCCCGGTGTTCAGACAGAGGGTCGAGGACCAGGGCCGGGTCAGGCGGGACCCCACCATGTGGGTGAGCTAATTACCAGGCCTGTGTACTCCCACACAACCGGGTTTCAAGCCAGGACACTCATTCCCCCAAACAACACAGATAGTCTGAACAGAGCTATATTGGCTGGATAGGGGCCAGCGCTATATTGGCTGGATAGGGGCCAGAGCTATATTGGCTGGATAGGGGTCAGATAGGCTGGCCAGAGCTATATTGGCAACAAACGCAAACCACCTTGCATATGACAGGAGGAGGTGGAGGAGGAGGATGAGGGGAAGGTTGAGGAGGAGGAGTAGGAAGAGGAGGAGGAGTGGGAGGAGGAGGAGGAAGAAGAGGTGGAGGTGGAGAGGAGGAGGAGGAGGCGGAGGAGAAGGAGGAGGAGGAGAGGGAGAAGTAAGGCACTTTATGATGAGAGTACGGCTGGAAGAGCACAGAGGAACATGCTTTGGCTGCAGAATATTCTCGAGACTGTTTGGTGTGTGTGTGCCAGCCCAAACAATGTTGGCTTGCATGTGTGTGCGTGTACACGCATATAATCACAGGTGTGTACTGGATATGTGTGCAAAATGAAGTGTGTGTGTTCATGTTTGTATGTGTGTGTTTGTGTGTGTGCCAGGCTTTGCGCTTTGTGCCTTTGTGCTGATTAGAGCTCAGACAGGTGGTGAAGAGCTCCAGAGACAGAGAGAGAGTGAGAGAGAGGAGGTGAAAGAGAGAGAGAAAGAGACAGAGAGATTTTGGGAAGCTTGACTCCAGAATTTAAGTGAAGGACCATCATTTTCAACATGAGTGGCTGCATATCAAGTGGATAATCACACACCAGTAGCCCCCCATGCATATCTTACTGTCTTTGTCGGCTAGCTGCAGCTCCACACTGGCCTGTTCTGGTCTGACACCCGCCAGGATAAGCTGAACACTGAAGTGGTCATGGATCTAAACACACACCAGCCGTTTGGCGGGCCCTTCCTGAGCTTAGTCCTGCAATACTGTGAAGGTGGCGGAGGTGCTGGTGGAGACGGGTGACATACAGGCACCGTCATAGAGAACTCCAGAATACAGCAGGAAGAGGTATGATGTTTGACGTGGAGCCAAACGTCTAACAGGGCGTCTGTTAGTGCGTTTGTTAGTTGGTTGTTCGCATATTCCCTTTACGCAGTGCTAAACTCTAACAGACAAAACAACACCACAATGAAAAAAAACGTTCCGCTGTCACAAACAATATAATCCTGAAACTAGTGTGTTTTCCCAGCATTGCGGCAGTGTCTGGTGTACAAACTACTCCAGCTGGATGCTGCAGACAACAAAGTGATAAGGGATGTGTCAGAGGAAGGGCTCTGTGCACACCTCAAGTGCTTCAGATGGACTCCTCAAAGCAAGGCGATGTGTTTCTTCTTCTCCTGAGGGGGAAGATGGTTTGTTTTTGGCAATGGAAGCAATGGTCTCGTTGTGCTTCTGAATGTTTCCTTCCATGTTCCATCATTTATGCCGTCACAGCCTTAGCACATCAGGATATCCCTTTTTCCCAAAAAAGCGAAGCGTGTCTATTCCATTGTGTTAAAAAAAAATACATGTTGCATGTGGGATTAAAAGATACTGTATCAACTATAAAGACGACAAATCAGTTATCAAGCCAATGTCTATAGTTCTGTTTACCAACATCCATCATGGAGCCTACGTTCTCTGCAGCTGTTCATTGCCATCATCATCCTCAGTGCCTACATGAAGGCAACTGTTGCTTAGGTGCATCATAATAAACAAGGTAGGCATTGGCATATCCTGCTTACCGTACTTCCTGACCAAAGGCATGCTTTCTATAGTGGAGTATGTAGGGGCCATAGGCAAGTGCTCTCTACAGTGGAGGAGGTAGGGACCGAAGGCAAGAACGAGCAGATGAATTTGAAATGGCAATCACTTTTTAACGACTATTGTCATTAAAAAGCTATTGTTCCATCTGTTATACATAAATAAATAATAATAGCAAAAATAATATTTAACCGATTTCAACAGCTCAGGCTCATTCATAGTGTCATACTCCAAATATCAATTCACTTTTATATAATACATATCAGAGGTAAAAAGTTTTTTTAGAAACCCCTGGTCTAACCCACTTGCTATTTTTTTTAAACAGATTTTGAGTGTTCATCTTAAACACTTGCTACAGATATTGCTTTCCACAAATATGATCATATTATTGGTGAAATAAATATTCGATAAAAATGCTTTCGGTTCAAATCATTTCTGTGAATTTAGTTAATGAGATTGTCGCTCAATTAAAAATTTCAGTCTAAAATAAATGGCAGTCTAGTTTACGCACTAGATTGATGCATTTGGCAAAAATTATCAAAAATGTTCCAGAGAGGTCATACCCCGACCCCACGAGTGGGTTTGGAGTCCAACAGTCTCTCTGTGGGAAACATTACAAAATTGCGATTTCCAATGGGCGGGCTCATTAGGACAGCTTGGGCGCTCTACGTACTGTTGGCATGAAACAGACCTACAGTATAATGCCAGCCACCACAAAAACACCCAGAGCGAGGCAGATGAAACCAGCCAAGGCGACCTACAGCTGTCACATCAAACTGCTTCATCATCAGAGACCTGCTGTCCAGAGGTCTGGGGGTCTCCGGCCAACACAAACTAAAAGCCCTCCTTTGACAGAGCCCAACACAAAGGGACTGTGTTTTATTATGGCCTGAAGAACAATCAACACCATTGATGCAGAAGAAAAACACCGGTCTGGGAGACCATCATGACCGTCTCTCCTGGCTTCACTAAAACCTAAGTTCCCAATTGTCAAAATGACTGTTGTGCAAAGGGTTAGCACTTGGCAAAATTCTGCCAAAGAGCATTCAGTGTGTCTGTGCCTCGCCATAAACGTAAACCATAGCAGCAGCATTGGCACATTCGTTTAAGAGTGCTATCTCTGTTGTTTATGTTGTTGTTTATATTCGCCCCTTAATCCTTTCTTGCAGAAACTTCTCCTACTTCTTAAAAGAGGGAAAAAGAATGTGGGAAGCGATTATTTCAGGAGTTATCCGCTGCTGATTTACACCTTTCCGGGGTGGTCTGTGAAAGGGAACGGCTGTCAAAGCAATAATTGAGCTTGCTCAGGATCCAGACATAGGTAAATATGTATGAGACACTATTTTCTATGGGAGAGCTGTGGGCGCCGATAGAAATTAGCTCCACGCCGGAGGAGATAGGCTCACATAAATGAGCTGGTACACAGCAGCATGACGATAGGCCGAGGGCTTCGGTTCACTTATGTAGAATAATTACACATAGCGAGTGCCCGTTGCTTCTGCCATCCGAACTGTCACTCCAAACCGTCACTCCATCCTCAGGTCAGGCAGAGAGAAACATGACCTATGGGACAGCCCCCAACGCTGCTCATCATTTACGGACCTGCAGATTTACTGATGTCATGCTGGAATGCACGATCTGCAAGATTTATATTGAGCAAAAGGTTGGAAAATGTATTATTTTTACAGGCTGTTTATGCATTATGCTAGAGATGGTAATGTTTAGGCATAAGGTTAGAGATGGAGAGGTTCGGGTATTTTGTTACAGGTGGTTATGTTTAGGCCTTAGGTTAGAGATGGTTTAGTTGAGGTGTAAGGATAGAGATGCTGAAGTTTAGGCATTAGGTTATGAATGGTTAAATTCAGATCTGGTTAGAGATGATTCAGTAAAGGTATTCGATTAGAGTATTTGGGTTTATTATTATTATTATATTATATGTATTTTTTATATTTAAGTTGAGGTATTAGGCCTAGGATAGAGTTAACAACAGATTATTATGTTTAGGTGTTAGGGTCTCTGTAGAGATAATTAAAGAGAGATGTTTATGTTTAGGTGTTAGGGTAGAGATGGTTAAAGAGAGATGGTTCTCTTTAGGTGTTAGAGTAGAGATGGTTAAAGAGAGATGGTTATGTTTAGGTGTTAGGGTAGAGATGGTTAAAGAGAGATGGCTCTGTTAAGGTGTTAGAGTAGAGATGGTTAAAGAGAGATGGTTCTATTTAGGTATTAGAGTAGAGATGGTTAAAGAGAGATGGTTATGTTTAGGTGTTAAAAGTAGAGATGGTTAAAGAGAGATGGTTATGTTTAGGTGTTAGAGATGGTTAAAGAGAGATGGTTATGTTTAGGTGTTAGAGTAGAGATGGTTAAAGAGAGATAGTTCTGTTTAGGTGATAGGGTAGAGATGGTTAAAGAGAGATGTTTATGTTGAGATGTTTGGGTCTCTGTAGAGATAATTAAAGAGAGATGGTTATGTTTAGGTGTTAGGGTAGAGATGGTTAAAGAGCGATGGTTATGTTTAGGTGTTAGGGCAGAGATGGTTAAAGAGAGATGGTTCTGTTTAGGTGTTAGACTAGAGATGGTTAAAGAGAGATGGTTAGGTGTTTAGGTGTTAGGAGCAGCTTAGGTTAGGGTTAGCTAACATGATGCCTAACATGACCCTCTGCTCTCCCAGGATTGTCTCCCGTGATACAGCTGCACCACATCACATGGTGACACGTGTTTTGTCGTGGAGAGCCTTGCCAAAGCTACCGTGTAATTTCACATTGTGTTTTTTGTGCTAAATCTGCTCTGCGACATAAACATGGAGGGACAAAAGGACATAATTGTTTACAGGAAGTGTGATGAAATTGTGCACAGAATAGGCTATAATAATACTTGAACGAAGAGGCGAATTATAAAGCACAATAGGAGGATGTTTGAATTATCCACGCTAGGGAATGCATGCCCTATTATTTATGGGGACATTTATGGCAATGATAACGTTGAGCTTTACACGATAGAAGGTGCATCTGAACATGTGCTGGGCCAATAAGATATACTACACCCTGTCTTATTTCACTCACTCACTTTCCAAGCCTGTGCTGACTTAGTTGATAGTATAGTAGAGTACATTTAAATTTAGAAAGGAAGGCAAGGAAACCATGCTGGTAGACCTCATTCTTAGATTCTACCCCCTGGTTAACATATTCACAGCTCAATAGACCAGTTCAGTGCAGTCCCAGATCTCCCATACTATGTTATGATGCACCAGGCAACCTTGACAATGTTTATGTGTTCATGTTCGTGTGAGTGTGTGTGAGCATGTGTGAGTATGTGTGAGTGTGTGTGCATGTGTTTTTTACCAGATGACAGCCCTGCTGAGTTGTCCTCTAAACTCGGCTGCAGGGGAGGAAGAGGAGGAACAGAGGAAAAGGAGGACG
>JAOPUD010000009.1:22818492-22830963 GCA_027122715.1 Trisopterus minutus
ACTTAACTTTAGAACATAGATGAGAGAAAATGTATTAAATGTATTGTATTAAATTAAATTAAATCGTTGAAAAAAAATATATATATACACATATTATTTAATATTCATATTTTTTGGTTTCGAATTTTTAAGGCCTTCTCTGAAGGCCTAGAAGGCCCTGACGGTTCCCCACTGGGTGATGGCTGCTTTTGAACTGTGTTCATCCTGCTCATGCATGCTGGGACATTGCAACTTCAGAGCTCTAAACGGTACACATCAAGGCACTTAGGCTTGATGTGAACTCAGTAACATCCTACAGGAAAGGGTTTTTACCACAACACTAACTTTTAATACCCTCAGATATTAATAATGATTAGATCGCCTTTACAAAGAAAAGTAATGCTTAACAAATTGTGTATCTTAATCTTTATCCAAAGTGACCTGCAATGTATTTTTTGAACGTCATTAAGGAGCAGGGGATTAAGCATCTTGCTCAACACAATTATAGTTTATTTATAGTATGACTTTTATAGTATGCCAATGTCATTTCACTGCAAATTCTAGATTAAGCCTGTCCGGAAAATGAAGAACATAACAATATTCATTGCTAAATAATGATAGACAGAATACCAGAGAATGTTATTGTGTATGTGGTGGTGAACTAGGATATTAGGGTATGATTAAATAATTGAGGTATCTTAAAGGTGGGTAATTGATTCTTCAGAATTTGATTGGCAACAATGGGAGCACTTAGAAGATGGCTCCACAGGATAATCAATGCTAGTGATGTTTTGAGCCTTCACACTCTCAATAAGCTGAAGGGATTGTTTTAGTTCCAAGTTTAGTAAAGAAAATACAACTTGTTGTGTCAAAGAGAAAAACATAGGTCTAAATCATTCTTTGTTGCACTGATTTTATGTTCTATGTAGTTGTGAGAGCAGACACGAATAAAACCATGAATTATAACACTGTATACATTGTACTAATTGATGTAGTTAACTGTGATATGTCATCTATGCTACAGATACAACACATGTATTACAGCCCAGTTATTTCACTGGTCTCTTGTTTGGTGTGTGCGTGGACCTGTGTATATGCACTGCGTAGCCACAGGCCGATGTGTGTGAGCAGTGCCTTGTGTTGTTTGTAATCTGTGTATCTGTTATGTTTATTGAGTGTGGTGGAAGCCAAGAGGCACACTGGTAGACAATAAATCCATATTTTACAGAGCGAACCAAACAAATGGATGACTAAAGACGCCTGAATCCATTGCATTGCTTTGGTCTCCATTCACTGTGCGTTGGGCACAACTGTCAGGGGGAATGAGAGAGATTGTGTGTGAACCATTGGACTATGGAGTTTGGGGAAAATGATTCAGCAGAAGTTTCAGCAGAACTAAAACGAGGAAATATATTTGGTCTACAGAACAGCACCATGTTAATGGGGCACCGTCAAACTGTTTTCTAATAGAATAGAGCACAGGAACATAACCCTGTATAAATAAATTGGTTGTTTGCAACATCAACTCGGTTTCTATTAAATTGGACTATTGATTTTTCCAGATTGGACCAATGGAGAATACAAATCTAAGACAAATGTTGTCACTGGTCCAACTTTTCCAAGATTCAAATGATGCAGATCGCCTGGTGTATGAGTCAGTACTTTTAAACAGCCGAGTGCGACAGAGGAAAAAAAAGGTGGTGAAATCAGCATCAGTTTGGTCACATAGTGGAAGGACAGCGAGGCAGTTATTGTGTTGGACTCCAAGCCAAAATATTCTGGGATTAGGCCAAACCTGTAGGCCTAAGAAAGATGCCCACTCCCTGCTCATAAATTACCTGCAAACTATCTGAATTTGCTGTAAGTCCCTGAGTATATTGAATAAAAAACGATTTCTAAATGACATAATAAATCAAAGAATTGAACAGTCCATCAGATTACCAAGTAGACATCAACGCTGATGGAACATCAATACGATTGGCCTTCGGTCCCGGGGGCTTGGCCCTAGTTGACTGATGGACAGGGAGAACTGCAGTCATCTAATCCCCAGCAGGAACACCACCTCTGAGAGAGAGATATGTCCCTTCTTATTCTGTTTCACCCTATTTTTTTTTTTTTTACCTTGGGGTTATAATCTCGCTCTTAAAATAAGAACCATTTCTGAATGATACAAGTCAATTCAATTGTATTTGTATAAACCCAATCCAAGTAAGGGCTTTATAGACCACATTATACTACACCCCTTGACCATAAACCTGCTAAAGAGCTTGGGGTAAGTGACTGCACTAACCGAAAGGAATAACCATTGAAAAGTAATACAGAAAAAAGCCATCACTGCTTCCATGGTAAGCATTGCAATGGGTCCCATAATAAACAGACCAAGTAACATACCAAGCAAACAGGTACATGTGAACAAGTAAAAAAGTCAAATAAAGTTGTTCGAAAATAGATCATAAGTAATGTTCATGAGGTGGCTCTTGATTTCACTGGTGCTATGAGGATGATGACGTCAAAAGTATCAGGGAGATTTTTGACAAATGATCCCAAACCACAGTCAACCATAAGAGCCTTTTTCCGATTCCATTGGGAGCCGGCGCATAGGGTTCACCACACACTTACAGCTACTCAGCTCAAGGCCCGAGACCACTCGAGAGGGGAGGATGGAGCTTGGTTAATCTCGTCCCTTGGTGTCTTGCCCATGGAGGCGCAGATCGTGCTCAAGGAGTTGCTGATTGAATGCTGCTCAATTCGACCTAAAGCTTCAGACTTCTCCACATGCTGGGACGGAGCTGAAGCTTTTGTTCAGATTGCCTCCTCCTGCTTCCATTAGGAGAAGGGAAAGGGCCCACAGCCCACCGTGGTGTGGCTGTGGTGGTAGTCAAGTAGATGGGATCGATGGGATGTAAGCCCTGCAGGACCTGTAGGCTAAATACTGATGGTGGTGTCGGTGTTGGTGGGGGGGGGCTAGACCTCGTTAATCAACAGCAGGGGAGGTAGTGGAAGGACACCACTGGATCGAAATGGGCTGTTGGAATGGAGTGTCTCAGACAAAAGAGACATGCAGACAGAGGCTGGATAGATAAAAGAGTGTACTTCCTATGGAGGTTATTACAGAGACTGTCCAGGGTAAAAATTCACTGTCCACACTGTAGAGACTACCAGACTGGTGTGACATCAAGGTTGGTATTGTAAACAGTGTTAGGTATGTCCTCCTCCATGTGTCTTAGCTAGAGAACATTTATGTTCTCTGGAAGGACTCTGGCTCCCGGTTTACATTTAATGGACATACCGAGACTAAATGATGCAGCAATAGAATATCTTGTCAAACGTTATGACTTGATATGGATGAACAATCAAAGTGCCCAATGCTCCTTTATGAATCTGTTCTCTATTAAATAGGGATATGTCCTGGGACTCATCCGACGTCCATGCTCTTATTGAACATCTACTCCAATTGGTTAACAGCCCTCTAAAATAGCAAGAGACCAAGAAGGAGGGTGTTAAATATATAATACTTTATATCCATTATACATATAGCTCTTGCATATATATATATGCATAAGGGGAGAGAGATTGGCATAGAGGAGACAGCGCGGTAGATTATTTTGAGTCTTAAGTGTTGGTTAGTTTGGGAGCCCATTAGGGAGTTCACACAATTTAAACTCTCGTTGGTAATGAAATTCGTCCAGTGCAAAAACGGCTGATTGATATTCACTGTGCAATTTGTTTGAGAAAATAAAATAAGTAATTAAATAGACAAAAAGACAAAAAGCTGGAAATAACAATAAACAGAAGGAGCCTGGGGGGAGTCGAAGGATAAGAATACATACTTAAACAGCTTGAGTAAAATCATATTTATTTACAATTACAAAAATGTTGAGTTTTTCGAGAGTTTAACTCTCTTGGAGACAGGAGGGCTGTGTTAAGGACAATTACTTAATGCAAAGCATCGAATAAATAAAAGCAGAAAAAATAAACTGTTAGATGTTTTAAACACAGAAAGACTTGAAGATAAAGCTACTGTATGACAATTGATCTGGAAAATCCACAAAGAATATATGTCTCCCTCAAATATGTCCTTGAAGTGTTTTGAAAATGACAAACAAAGTATGCAAAGCTCAAGGTTCTTCTTGATTTGTCAAAGTTCTGAAGTTGATTTTGAAGTCACAGTATTGTACTGTATATCCTTCACTTCATACGTAATGTATACTGATACTGAAGTACACCAGGGAGATTTTTACATGGCTCTTATTAAGAAATAAATTATCCTTAATATATATAGATATATTGTCAGGCTCGAAATGGGATTCATATTAATCATAGCTGTATAATGAATTGGTCCGGACTGTGTGACTCAATGAGTAACAGTCACTGGTAGTAGGAGCCTCAGCACAAAGACATCAGGTATGGATGACTTTGAACCGGCTATGAATCACTTTTTTTCCGTCTGCCTCCAGGCAAAATCCTATCCGTGAAAGGTTGAAGAAGCAGGCAGACTTTCCACTAAGCTTTAGAAGTCTTTAGTGTTCAGTTCTTGGGTTGCCGTGTTATTTAAACCGCACTGTTTTGATGTTGACATTGTAAAGAAGGGAATATAATAAAATCACTTGGAAAAGGGGACTATATGGACAATCATATCCACTACTATATATTGGGGGACTGATGCTGCATCTTGTATGAGTTGAGCCTGAGATACAATAATGATGAGACATTGATTGGCAGCTGTTGAATTAACCATGTCATGAAAAAGCGTTGCAATGCGACTGCTGTTCTATAATCCCCAGAATATCGGCTGATTGGCAGAGGCTTCGTGCCTTAAAAATCTAGAGCAGGTCATCCCCTCATAGAGACTCTCAAACACACTCCCTAATTAACTCCATCCTTTCCTTGTACACTGGGGTTTTTCCATTAGTTTTTCCTGGTGTTCTATCAACGAAAGGCTTTCCTGATTGGTCCGTGGTGGTTATTCATGGTGGATGTTTTCTTCTACAAAGCCAGCCAGAGCCCCCCTCTCTGTTGTGTTATAGTTAATCCACAGCTTCACCTCCTGGTTCTTCTGGACATCGAAAGCAAGGGGGAGACGTGCGAGAGGGGCATGCGAGAGGGGTGTGCGAGAGGGGTGTGCAAGATGGCTGTGCGAGGGGGGCGTGCGAGGGGGGCGTGCGAGGGGAGTGTGCGAGAGAGTTGTGTGAGGGGGTGTGCGAGAGGAGAGTGCGAGAGGGGCGTGCGAGAGGGGCGTGCGAGAGGGGCGTGCGCACAGCATGGAAGGGAAGTGAGGAGATGAATATTTTACCCTGCCGATGGTTGTGTTCTCCCACTCAGACTCAAAATCAATAGGGAGGATGATTGACACAAATTACTGCCCGCTCGCAGAGACACAGAGAGGGAACCGGGGATCTCCTTTAGCACGGCACATCATCTTAACAAAATGCTCTTATTAAGGCCAAACTACGTGCCATTTACAGATTGTGACACCTGCTACCTGTGTTTAATCAGGAGAGAGCTGTCAGCGAGCTCCTCCTCTGATTTACACTTTGAACAGAACATTGAGGATGGAGATAATGAGAGTTTGTCTGTGTTTCTGGGATGAAGAAAAGAGGAAAATTGGAAAAAGCCCCTTACACCACAGAGATAACTCTAACCTGGATCCCATTGGGATTTGCTGCTCAGCCTCCAGCAGTGTTCGGGCCCAGGCAACATTGCATTAAAGTCCTGATCTAAAGAAACCAATTAACGGTATGAGGAGGAGCTACCAACATTCACACAGAACATGATGTCACTGTCGGTGTTTGACATCGATGTGATCTCTACATTGATGTGTTACCTCAGTAACAGCATTTAGGGGTTCAAGCACCACAGTAGTGGATTTATTAAGAGGTAATAACACCTATGGACAGTAAAATAAATTCTGAAGTCACAGGGGAAAATGCTGGCATGAATACCTTTCCCCACTTACCACTGTGAGAGGTGTGTAAGCACATACACATACACAAATTCATCTATTCAAGAAATCATCAATTAAATATTACTCATGTCAAGAAAAAGAGAAAGTCACGATAGAATCAGAAGTATATCATATCTGAGATCAGAAAATTACATTGCCCTACACCCTATTGAGACGCTGCGCTCTCTTTCTCTTTAATCTAATTGGATGCTTGCTTTACCTCAGCCTGCTGGAACAACAACGTATTGTGCAATCTGTCGCCACTCAATTCCCAAATCCCATGTGAATACCTTCACAACAAACATCGCCCTCCACCATTGGCACCCTGTGATCCTCGACCCGTCCAAAAGGATCCAGCATAAAGCCCTGCCACTCTGGCCTAAAGCTGCAACAAAAGGTGGCTAAAACCAAAGGAACAGCATCACACTCTTATTCCTGTAATCCCTGCTATTTTGTTCTACCTACTGCGTCAGACTTCTCTCTCTTGTTCTTACTTCTTTCCGCAGAGGCCGGCTTGCTTTAGGTGTCGCTCCACAATCTGATCTAGCCGTTTTCTCCCCTGACCTGCAGATTAACCCAGGGTACAACGCGGGCGGCTGCGTGCTACACCACACAGGGGGTGGGCAGGTGCAAGATAAATTGGTTAATGGAATTCAGCAGAGTGATCCGTTGTGTTTGGGATCAACTGACCGGATGAGTGGATATCAGGGACTTGCAATAATTGATTGTAGGAAATGTGAAAATCGGTTCACACACGTTCTCATGTTCGCAAAATAATGTGAACGCATTCTTTTTCTTCATTGTAGGCTATTGATAAGACAGAGGATTCTATTCAGTGGAGTTTTATGGAGTGGTTCATGTTTGGATCCTGATTATGTCATATTTGATTGCAAATGTAAGAAAAGGCCCCAAGATCAAAATACCAATAGACAGCCTGAACAAAAGGGGGAAATGCAGCCAAAATTATAGGGTTTTTTTGTGTTCAAATGCATACATTTGCCCTTGTTTGTCCCAACACGGCTGCGTGCTCTGTGCTTCAGAGTTAAGGGAATGGGATTTTGGACCAGCAATTTATGTAAAGCGTGTACATGATAAAGTGCCTTGATCAGTTCAGCTAGGGCCTGGACAGTCCATCTGACACCTTGTCACTTTACATTTTACGCTAAATTGAGCTGACACAAATGGTGAAAGATCAATCGCGATGTAACACACTAGTACTGCATTGGCTTCCCTCCACAGATGAGAACGAATTTGTGTCGTCACCCCAAGTAGCCCCATGTCTCATCCTCGAGTGTCCAATCACGAGGCCATCGGCATTTGTTCTGTTGGTCATGTGATGACGGAGCCTCTTGTGTTGACCCAGGACACAATCAATATGGAGAGGCCGGTGAACCATGAAGGCTGTTTGATTGGACAGACAGGGTTAACATCACAGACACACTGATGCGATACACTGTTGTCTCTCTAGATGAGGTTAATCTATACGGAGACAAGTGGTAGGCCAGCTCAGCAGTCTCGAAGAGCTACAAATACAAGCTCAGATTTGGGAGTGGGGTGGGGGGGGGGTATGGGCATCTTAGAAAGTCTTTGTCAATTATTTAACCTTTCCAAAGAAAGGTTAAATAATAAAGTAATAATAAAATAATAAATTTTTAACCCACCCAGACGATTCCGAGGTGCCAGATGACCTGCACGTTGTGATCCAACAGCTCTGTTTATTTATTGATTCATTGATTTTGTATAAATACTGGCAGTGAGTGGACACAGCGGAGGAAATCACCCCCTAGCCGCAAGCGGACCTGTTAATCATTCATACTTCCAACAGTTCCAACTCATTCAACCTCTTGTTCCTGCCAAAACAATTTGTAATGGCAGCTAGGTAGATCAATAACACCGCATAACCACCGTGGCGTCTCTCCCAGTAACACTGGCCCTCTCCTCATCAAAACCAGCACTGCTGCCTTCATAACCAGCACTCCCATCACACAGAGGAGAGAAAGGGGAGGAGAAAAGGAGGAGGAACAGTAACATTTAGATGAACGGGTGATATGGAGGATACAGGGCCAAATCTTACTACTACACCTGCCAGGAGATATAACTCCAACCGCTTCCTCTGCTTTTCTGCAGCATTGGGCAATTGAGCAGGATATACAGAGTAACACAAGGTTCTGTTTTTAAACAACAGGTGACTGCTGTGAAATGGTTCAGAGTTATTCTTCATTTAATTTGCAAAGTGACAGAACTTTATTGTATTTATATATAGCACTTTTACGTGAGCCTGGCCACAACATACCATCTGATTACCACGTACATATAGCACTATCCTGTGGCCTCCCTGAGCCTCAAAGCAATCCAAAATAACTTTCAAGTAATAACTTCATTCACCAGCACAGGGGACCTTTGTCCTCTAAAATGGAAAATTGTCGAGGTTGATAAAAGTAGGGATGTGGTCGATGGCAGTAAATGCCCTGAGGATGTCAATAATACCTTCTAGAGGTGAGGTAAGACGGACTCACAGGCCATAAAAGGTCTACGGTTGTACATAAACAGTATCGGCTCCACTGCATCTTTTGTTTGTCCATCTTTTTTTATGGGCCTTCATCTTTAAGGAAAGGACAGTGATGAGAGACAGGTAATTGGTTTGAAAGAGAGAGGGAATGAGATGTAGCAATTGAATGCAGAACTATAAACAATTCCTTGAGTTGCATGATTTCCAAGGCTTCTAGAAGGTTTCAAATAGGGATGGGCAATAGAATTTGAGTAGTATAAAAAAACTAAATACAAGCAAACATCGAGAGAAAAGAGAAGAAGTCCACTGCTGTCTATTCAGATTTTACCTGGGGGATCCCTGTTATGATTTTTAGTGTTGATATACTTCGTGGCTATAGCGTATGCAACTTTAGTTTAGGCTACTAGTTCATTTTTATAATTCGGGCGGCAAAACATAGGGAGGTCTGATAATATTTGAATAAAATCGAAAACAACAAGGTTGAGTGTAAACTAAATGCCGCATGAATCTTAGCTACCACAGGGCTATGAGTTCAAGGCACGGCCATGTAGAACTGAGGCACAGGGAAATTCCACAGGATATTCAACGCATAATTTGTGCAAGATTTATAAATGTAATCGATCAACGACGTGACTACAAATTTGACTTGATTAATTGATTAGTGAAAATAACTAAAATGGCCGTCCCTACAACCGAGCCAATATGGCCGCTAGTTGAATGTCTACTCTTAGTCTTCATCGAGCAATTGAGATGCACACTACCCCTCGAATCCCGA
This sequence comes from Trisopterus minutus, assembly GCA_027122715.1. NCBI lineage: Eukaryota > Metazoa > Chordata > Actinopteri > Gadiformes > Gadidae > Trisopterus > Trisopterus minutus. The sequence continues at coordinate 22,827,700 of JAOPUD010000009.1, forward strand.
TCTTTCACAGACTTCAGGTATCTGTTTGATTCTGCTGCCACATGTCACAAATAGGTCAAGAAATGAAATTGAAATGTGCAGCGTTGGCATCTGGATGTTTTGGATATGCACCATCAGTATTCATGGGATACCTGGCCGGGGGATGCAGCTGGAGATGAGGGCTACACACCGGGGCCATTACACTGTCCTCAAATCTAACTCCGAACTTTCCACTGATGGACTGTGATAAGTTAAAAATGCTTTATGCATCAGATATTGGTCGTTAAATTCTTTATGGCTTAAAGGAGCTTTCAAGATTGAATATATCGAATATATCGTTGACATATCGAATAAATATATTCGATATGTGTGTGTGTGTGTTTGTGTGTGAGAGAGTGATGTTTCTGAAACCATCTTGATATTCTATGAGAACCCAGCAGGTGATGGAAGAGACGGAAGAGGAATTTAAATCCTGAATATTCCCTACCTGCTCCATACACTAAAATACATCCTAATGTTAGACTGTAAGAAAACAAATCCTTGAATTCTCATACACGCACCCAAATTTAAACTTTTATTTGCCAGGTATTGGTAGTGCAGTACCAGACGTGAAATATTACTAAAGCAGACATTGTCCTGCTGCCGTTGCCTGCTCTGGAGACTATCAAACGCCTGGAAGTCAATATACTGAGCACCTTCAGTAAACAGTTACATGCACTGCTTCTCCAAACAGACTAATTGAATTGAAAATGATGGTCACGGACACCAGCAGATGCTGAGATTGTTAAGGCAATTGGCTGTGGGAATTGTGCTAATCCCAGTTGAACAAAGCGAGACAAACAGAATCCCGCTAAGTTACTATATTCATCTTTAATGCATAACAATGAACACTGGCAATTAACATCAACCAATCTGGAGCCGCATTGGATGTCATGTGACTATTGCTCTTCTTTTCCCAGGACCCCTGGGAAAAAAAGCCAGGCTACCTCTAAAGCCGCCTGCTAGGATACTAAATAGTATGTGAGAATAGCATGTCTGAAATCACAAAGAAAAGTACACAAACAGTATGCGTAGTTTGGATTGCCCCCAATGCATTTTGACAGCAGGACGATACCACCCTTACAACCGCCTTTACTTCTTAATGCTTAATAACCACTACAACCCTAGACCAGCCACCTCAAATGCATACAAACTATATACAGTGTCTAGTTGACATTAGCAATTGGAACTGTTAGAAGGCAGACCCATCGTTGAGAAATCATGCACACCCTTGAAACGTTATTGACCAATCAGGAACCGGTATTTTAAATATTCTGTTGTATAAGTAAGGATATTATTCTGCAGATCTTATTCTCATCTATTGCCGCCATTAGTTTGTAAAATGGCAACAGAAATGTGTAGTACTGGCTTTCATGCTAATAGTACACCCGCAAAACAGCACACATGTGTTACGCATCTTCAACCTGGGTCCAGCTGTCGTCTTTTAGACCAAGGAGGATAAATAAAATAACAAACAATATTTTATTCAGTGGAAGCCTAATGATGTACCGGGAAACTACATTGACTGACATTGCCATAACTTTATTGGGTCATGCCTTTTACTACCCTGGTTCCAACCAGTAATGTAATTTCACTAAAAGCACCGCACTGATACACTGTATGAAGATCTAGTCCAAGCTTGGACCCTGGCCAGACCAGGCCACTACCCTGATGACAAAACCCAGGAGACAATATGTCTTGGGTCTCTGTGTTTACCGTGAAGCAATTCCCACAGCCCAAGAGTCGTTCCTCCAATTAACCTTAACAGGGATATACTGTTTGAGTAACTAAGTGCTGAGTTAAGTAGACTCTGTGGTCGGTAAGTCTCCAGCTTATGGTTTCCTGGGGGGTAAGGATACAAATGCTAGGAGGAATGGTTAAGTGCCGTGCTTGCATTGACAGATGACACAAATTTAAGCAATAAACACACGGCCACCATCAAAACTAACAGCACACAGATACAAGATAAGAGATTAGGAAATGTGGAGGAATTTCATTATGTCACTGTCATTTTCCATCAATAAGCTACAGCAGAAAATCAATACTGCACTTCTGGCTGATTCAAGTGAGCAGGTGCATTCGCTGTAGAGATAAATGTTCCCTCTACTCCTGTATGACTGTGCATATGCAGAATCATTAATGAATGTTTGCATATGTGTATTTGTTTGTGTGTGCATATGCATATTCATTTATGAATGCGTGGATATATATGTATCTGTGTGTGTAAGTGTGTAAGTGTGTGTGAATGTTTGTGTGTGTGCAGATGTGTGTGGAGACGCATATGAATCCATGTGCGTGTGTCTGTGTGCGTGTGTGTGTGTGTTTGTGTGTGTGTGTGTTTGTGTGCATCTGTGTGCGTGACTATGACTATTCTCTGTTGAACACAAATCTTGACATGCACATTAGCTGTCAAAGTTTATTTAGGTTTTCGAGCCAAAGCCATGCATCATAGCGAAGTGCTTCACCTTGGATGCATTAAGGAGATTATACAGCACCCCCCCCACACACACACATACACACACACACACACACACACACACAAGCCTGTCCCCACACAGATCCCAGGGAGCTGACAGCTATGTGTTACCAGATCATCTCACTCAGGACCAATACACAAGCAACACACCAGAACTAAGAATAATCAGGTTTAAGACATACAGAGGTGTTTGAGAAGGCAGCCTTGTTTTTTTATCAATCCAAATCGGTTTTTATTCATGCATTTATTTATTTTGGTTTAAAAGCGTCCAAAATATCATATTATAATATATTATATATAATATGGTATGTTTCCTCTTTTCATTTCAAGATTTGTATTTCTGCTTTTCTTTGTAACTTACCCCATCTCTTTTCATTTGAATATTAGTACAGTGAGTGGTTATGTTATGAGACAAGTTGTAATATAGAGTGGTTAGGTTAGGGAACCAGTTGTAATGGAAGTGGTTATGTTAGGAAACAAGATGTTATATAGAGTGGTTATGTTAGGGAACAAGACGTAATATAGCGTGGTTATGTTAGAGAACAAGATGTAATATAGAGTGGTTATGTTAGGGAACAAGATGTTTATAAAATGGCGAGGCAGGGTGCCAAGACTTGTTAGGTGGACTATGTGCTGGCTTTTGTCAACATGGATTAGGAGAGAGCCAATAGCAGAGGCAAGACTTGTTTTTTTAGGGCTCTTTCTCATGTCCGTTCTAACTGCGTACTCGGTACGACTTCACCTCAAATTCCCTTAACCCGTCCCAATGT
>JAOPUD010000009.1:23073902-23086958 GCA_027122715.1 Trisopterus minutus
TCTCTCTCTCTCTCTCTCTCTCTCTCTCTCTCTCTCTCTCTCTCTCTCTCTCTCTCTCTCTCTCTCTCTAATCGATATTTACCACAAAGACAATCTCAGTCATATGAACAAAGGTAATATATTGGGGGAATTAATACAAAACAACAACACAACTGTTCGTTTGTGTCGGTCTCCGCCACACAATCAGTGCATCCTTACTGTAGAGCATTTAGTGTGCGAGTCTGTGCAGTGTGGGGGAGGGTGGCCTCCAACGATGGTGGAGCTGGTGCAAGCTTCTGTCTACTGAGAGAGGAGGAGGAGGTGCACAAGAAGAGAGAGGGGGAGGATGTGTAGAAAGAGGGAGGAGGAGGAGGACGAGGACGAGGTGAGAGTGGAGGGATGGAAAGATAGATGAATGAAGGGGGGAGATAAGAAGGAGGGAAAAGAGACCAAGAGAGCTGGCAAGAGCAAAGGGGGATGGGGAAGCCTATAGAATTGACACATACACACACACACACGCATGCACGCACACACAGGCACACACACTACACACCCAACCCCCTCTACTTATACATCACAGCATACGGAACAACGGGAATCCGTAGGGCTGGCCCTACTTGCTGGAATGCACACACGAACATACACACACACACACACAAACATACACACACACAACAAACATACAGGGGCTTCAAACAGGCTTCTGAATGACCTACATTCAGATGGGCTGAGCGGAGTGAAAACGGAACACTTGTTCAGTAACGACGAGCCTTTTCAGGCCAGAGAGCTGCCCTGCTCGTGAGCAGATCGGATATTGTTTGTGACTGCTTGTTGTGATCGCGGGGGCCGCAACGGTGGCCATTAGCATCACCAAGAACCGCACAATGCCTCAGAGAGACCCGGCCAATGGAGGGGCCTCCTCATGCCCCTGCGTGGCACTGTCTCAACACAAGCTCACAACCCTCCTAGTTCCTTTATATTAGCACACACTGCACATGAATTACGCACGCACACACGCTCACAATGAGGAAGCTTGAGAAATTGCTTATTAAACTCTGCATTTTCATTTCCGTTTATGCGATTTTGTTTAAACATGTTGGGTAGCCAAAACACAGGCGCGCACGTGCAGACACACACGCACACACACACACACACACACACACAAACGCACACACCACAGTAAATAGACTGCACTTATAACAAGCTTTTTCTAATCAACAGCCTCTCAAAGCGCTAACCGACTAGCCCCCTGCGTTCCCCCGCTTCCCACACGAGACAGCTGTACAGGCCATGCAAGCCAGCGGCCAGCAGGGTCAGGGCAGTCAGGGCGAGGTGTCCTGGACACCTCGGCACTGGGAGGAGGCCGCGGATCTAACCAGGTAATCTGCTCCACCTCCTCCCTGCCTCCTGAGCTACTGCAGCCCCCATTAGGCCTTTTGCAGTGTCAGAAATGGGTTGCTAAGCCGTCGGCTCTGCACGGTAATGCAGTAGCTAAAGAGCTGTGACCCAAATCTGAACAGGGCCGGTCTGCGTTAGCCTGTTACGCCCGCCGCCCGGCGTGCTAACCCTCCAACAACACGGTTAACCCCTCCAGGGGAGAGACCGTGATGGCAAAGCAGGTGATTCTGTGTACACGACGACAAGGCTAAGAGATGACAGCTAGATATGCTGCAGGCTGCACCCTGCAGCCGTCCACCTGAACCCAGTCGGTGACAAGAAAACGCTCTATGCAAAATTTGTCCGATCAGTCAAAAAGGAAAACTGGTACAGAACCGGTTAAGGGACTGACAGGACAAAGCTGCGTCTCAGAGTGCGTACTCCCCAAAGCGTAACTGACTGCTTAACGTGCGAGATCTCTGCAATCAGCAGCCAACGGCTCCACAGCTTGCATGCATTCTACATAAGTCTCTGACTTATTAACGTGCCGCCGACAGACCCGGGCCGGGGTAGAGGACATGCTGGAAGCAAGGAGGCAAAGGGTGGCAGCACTGCAGCAGCAGTAGCGGTGGTGGTGGTGGTGGTGGTGGTGGTGGTGGTGGTGGTGTGGTCGGGAGAGCGTACCTGCTACTTGTGTTCTTCTTGCTTTTGCTCTTGCGTTTGAGGTTGTCCCTCTCTTTACTGCTGGTGAAGGGCAGCAGCGAGGCGTAGCCATGCTCCGCTTCTGGAAACACATCAACAACAACAACAACAACAACACGTCAACAACACAACACACAACATGTGGAGCCAGTTGCTGTCGCTCTGTGGGAACGTCCCTCTTATTAGGGAGTAAAATGTAAGAATCCCACAAAACCCGGTAACCAGCAGTATATGTTGCGTATGTTGCGATGTTCACAAAAGCATTGCATGCAACAGGCAGTTTTCTTCGTATTCACATTATTTACATGCTGTAATTTCCTTCTGCCACCGCTGGTTCGGACAATGATGTCATCCTGAACTGAGGTAAACCCCGCTAGCCAAACCACAACACCAGCAGGGGGGGGGCGCTTTGCGCTGCATGATCAAGCCGACATAAAAACACAATTTGCATGCAGGCTTCACTTTATCCAGCTGATATTTGTCTTCTATTCATCGCGTTCATGTTTATCCCTGCATATGCATGCAACTGACATGTAAAAAAAGAAAGAAAAAAAAAAAGACCCAGGTCGACCCTGTGCGTTTATTCTGAAACACCACGTCCGTTGACTCTTGATGTTGTGGTAGGAAAACGCATACCGTGCTAACGCAATAAAAAATAAGCAACATCTGCTTACATTGTCACATTGTTTACCTCTTTCCCTGCGGTCGAGGTACTCGGCTGCTTCGATCAACATCTGCACCATTCCGAACGCCGCCATTTTCAACAATAAACACCGGTATTAAAACAATCCGAGGCGGGTCTCAGCGCTTCACGACCCCGCTGCCTGGCTGCTGCTGCTCGGCCTGCTTGTCCTGGGGGGGTCCGAGGGTCCGAGGCGGCTGCTGGAACGAGCGACACCGCCGTGGGGGTTAGAGACGGAGAGGACGGGACTACTTTATAGACTAGAACAAGAATGAGGGAAGAAAACATTAGTTTGCAGAAGAATAGTCCAGCTTATTTAAACACCACGGGGACTTTATTCTTAGATGGAGAGAAACTACGGAGCACCACATCGGTTTGCAGAACCACCCGGAATAACAGCCCGGTGTGTATTTACTAACATGGGGCTGAGAGGGGCTGGACCGCCGCGGTGACAGCTGACAGCCGTCGGTAGGTTTCGGTAGTTCTTCGGTAGTTTTCGGCAGGTTTCGGTAGTTCTTCGGTAGTTCCTCGGTGGGCTACGGTAGTTCTTCGGTAGTTCTTCGGCGGTTCTTCGGTGGGTTACGGTGGTTCTTCGGCGGGTTCACGGCTGTTCTTCGGCGGGTTTTACGGTAGTTCTTCGTTACGTTTCTTTCGTTCGCTGTTCGACGGGTCACGGTCGCTCTTCGGCAGATCTTCGGTTAATCAATTCGCTATTGAAAAAATCCTCGTTGGGCTCCTTTATAAAAGGAGACAAATCTGCGTTTTGCTTGCGGGGAAAAAAAAAGTGAGCGAATTAAAACGACCTCCTTTATGAGTCCTTAATGTGTTTATTCCGACCCGATCTCGACCTTAACGTCGCGACGAATTGAGCGGCGGCGGCGCGAATTATCGTCAGTTCTACGCTCAACGCTCGCAAAAAAAAAAAAAAGCAAGCTTCTCCTCAAGTGGAAAAACCGGGAAAACGAAAAAGCTGCCGGTTGTGGTTAAAGTTCCAGCGGAGAGGAGAGGAGGTGAGGTCAGGGAGGTAAACCTGCGGGTTTAACGTGTCGGGCTGGAGGAGCGGTTCGCGGCTGACATCAGGGAGCCCCGTGTGTATGTATGTGTGTGTGGGTGTGTGTGTGTGTGTGTGTGTGCGTGTGCGTGTGTGTGTTTATCAAACCGCTTCAAAACAGGGGGCTTGTTGATCTCAGCGACGGCTCCAGCGCTGTGGTTGCCACACAGCAGCGTGTATGTCGCCACCGGATTGGCTCCTGGATTTACCAAACCGCCGTCTGATTGGACGTCGCCTCCTGTCATTCTGACTGAAGAAGCGCCCGCCCCTCTTTTGCAACTGGGGTGTCGTGGTCGGCCATTTTGGCTCGAGTCGCCGTTCGTATGCTTCATTGATACCCACCGTCGACGAGCCACAATGGCGTCGGTTGCCCCGTTACGTGTTACGCGCTCTAAGATTGGTTGCTTTCAGCCAATAGCGGTGTGGACACACGTTCCGTGAGGATGACAGCGCCACGCCCCTCTGCCATGCTGGTTCGCGGTGTATCGCGACGATTGGTTTTGTGCTCTTGTTGTTTGTACTCCGCCGAGGACGCCCATTGGGTCATGGTCACATGCCGCGTTGTGATTGGTGCGTTTTTTTTTTTTTTTTTTCCTCCAGCTGAATTTTTCACATGCACACGAGAAATAAGACCAAGAGCGTCGAAATTGTCAAATAGTGAATATGTTGGGGATCGCAGTGGTAGCCGTGGTGATGACTGGGGTCGTTCAGATCATAAAATAGGTGCAGGAATAGTATTTAGATTACAAATATTGAGGTGCTCTGCGTTCAATATGTGAATACTGATTATTTGCACCTTACAAATAACACCTAAACTTTCTAGTAAGTGGTTTTAGCAAACACTGTAATTTACAGAATTAACCAAATGTTCAGATTTGTTCCTGCAAATTAGATTTTTGCTAACAGATTACAGCTTTGATAAAAACCATACATCTGTATATTAATTAAATGCACCAAACATCATTATTGTTTAATGTTTTATTGGAACAAAAGGTTTCATATGAAAAGTACATGGATGCAGGCATCTCTACCCAGCTCGCCCTCCTCTGCCTCAATCTGTCCAAAAATGCAATGTCATACTTTCCTAACCTGGTAAAAATATTTACAAAATATTTCCCCTCACAATTTAGAAGTTTGGAGAAAAAAAAGAAAAAAAAAAACTTCTCACGCAGGATCAAATGAAAAACGACCAATGATGTACAGGCATCTACACAAACGGCTTTCAGGCGATGAAGTCCAGCGGTCTGTTGAAGCCACCTTTCCTGTTCATATACTGCCTGTGGATAGAAAAAACATTACATCATGTTACCCTTGCAACACCAGAACATTACATCATCGCCCACCAATCGGAGCGCCCACTCCACTGCATAGGAACACCTGCGTAGGTGATTGGCCACAACAACAGGGGCAGACGATGGAGAGGCCCACCGACGGACGATACAAGTTCACATACTCATCTGATAGAATCCATCGCAAACTTTAACCAAAACGTGGAACGAGATCTCAGCCTAATATTAAATTAAATATATATTGAGCTAAACTTTTGTTTTGTTTGGGTATCAGAGATGCTGAGGATGCTTATACCTGTATTTTCTCTTCTGGGAAACATTTGTAGCATGTGCATTCACAGAGCCTTTGGTTTTCTTTCCCTGTATGGATGCAATACGATCGATTAATGATCGACACAAACGTAGACATCAGAGCCATGACACATTTATTAATTTATGCTACTGTTGTTCTGACAAAATGCGGCGGTAAAAAAACTGCATGCCCCCCAAGTGAAGGAGAGCCTTCTAGAACAGATGATTTTCTCATAGAACAAACATAAACATAATATTAATAATAATAATATAAATAGGAAGAGTGACAAACAAATATCTTGCATTTCAGAGTCTCTAGAAAAGCCAATATGTTCGATGTGCAGTCGAACAGAAATACTTCAGCTGCAAATGATGACTAATGCAATTTCATCGGCCGCTTGGCATCTCTAATTTGGGAGAACAACTGTGGCAAACTGTGCCACCGTGTGGCCAAACAACCCCAGTGTATACCAGACCTTGGTGGTGTCAAAGGAGCCAAATCCCATCGTCTTCATCATTTCAATCTCTTCTTCGGTTTTGTCTTTCATGTCTTCAGCTGGGGGAGAAAAACAAGGGGGGGGGGGGGAGGGGGCCTTCATTCAATCCTTCCAGTTTTTATGGTTTTCAACTGGAATACACCATGATTAACGACAGACTTATGTGACTAGTAGTATGGAGGGATCAGACCCATCCAAAGATACCTCCACAGGGAAAGCTGACGCATGGCACTAAGAAGTGGGGCGGGGTTGGGGCATTCAAGGATGTCCACAGCGAGGAATCAAACTCAAGATCCTTTGACTAGGAGTCACAGAGTTCACCTAGCCTCTGCAACGCCTCCCCCTTACCCCTGCCCTCTCACGCACTTATTGTATGTTGTACATCCTGGCACTTAATGTACTCACTTATTGTATGTCTGGCCTCCTTGCACTTTAAAATAGTACTTAGCATTGTGTAGCATCTTATCCTAGCTATCTTTGTCGTACACAGGAAGGGGTTAACCTATCGATTGTTAGTGCTTGGCACTTGGTTCTATGAACATACTTTATGTACCGACAGCGATGCATTGTCTCTCTTTCTTCTGAAAAATGTACTTGGCCGCTTTGAATAAAAGCGTCTGCTTATCGCTCTGAATGTTAATGAGTCTGAATACTTAACCAAACGGAGCAAAATCAATACGCATCGTGGCATCAATATCAAGAGGCTACCTGAGATCTCAATGGGCTTCACCGCCTTCTCCTTGGCCTCCTTCAGCCTGGAGGGGGAGTCCGACTCGGAGCGGTGGCGTCGCGGCGGAGACCTGGACGGGGGGAACACACAAACGGCCGGGTGAGTGGTGGCCAGCCCTGCAGCACCATACTCTCTATACTAGTATGAATAGCGCTGTAGTCAACCAGAGACAATCGCTGTCCACCGAAATCTCAACCTACTGAAAGAGGTCCGCGTGGTTAAGTTAGTTTGACCTGGTGTCTAAAAATCACGCGAGGATAGCGTGGACAAAGTCAGCAGGTTTCTGTCCCACTCTTGGTCTGAGTCCAACTCGATACACCAGGGATCAAATGTAAACACAGTTGCACACCATACCAGACCGCTGAGAACCAGAACCAGAACCAAGAGGGGTCTTCCCTAAACATAGGTCTGGAAATGGCGTTGGGGAAGGGCCAGATTGATTAGGATTTGGGCCACCTTGAAGAAATGGTTCACCAAGAGAAATATATGGGTCTGACTAATGCCTGGAACACAATCAGTCAACCATCAGAGTCAACATGTGATTCGGATTTATGGAATATAAACGGCACGTATTTATTCCAGTAAAGAGAGAACTCTTATCTTGCTAAACGTAGTTCCATCTGAGCCCTCTCAGCCAGACAAGTGAACAAACAAGAGATTTCCAAAACGGAATGAACATGAACTCGAAAAACTTAAATCTTGAGGTTATCTTGTGTAATGTGTAACCAACAGATTTTGTTTAAATCCTTTTGTTCCCCTATATAATGACATGAAAAAAATGCTAATATTGTAACATTTTCAATAAGCTAGTATTGACTTACCATGTCAGTCTTTGAATAAGAGTCTGTATTTTGATAGGAACAATAAAGGGCTCTGAATGTGATGGAACAGGGAGTTTGGATATGTGCCTGCCTCCGACTATCATCTGATTGGTTACCCAGAAAAGCCAAACTATGAATGACCTCAAACTCATTCTCATTGGAAAGGGTTCAGTGTGAAGGGTTGGGTATTTTAGATTACCATCTAAGAGGATACTTCTCGATGGCAGAACACATGCATCTCATCTGGAACTAGTGATGTGCGACTCATGAAGTTTGCTCAAACTAACTCGTCTATTGCTATATCCGATATGTACGATACATGTGTATTCTACCGTTCTACCATTTTTATTTCGATCTTGAATGTGAATTAATTGTGGTAATTATGGATTGATTATGAAAATGACAATGTTGCCTATATCGTGTACTTTGGTCCTTGTATTCGGAAAGAACGTAGCCCCACTAAGTAGTCACTGTGTTCCCGTACATCACCCATTCTACCACCGTTTATGACATTAACGACAATCGGACTCGGAAAGATTCGTTTCCGAGTTTGAACGAACGCGTCCCGAAGATCAGATTCTGAGAAAGAGAAAAAAAAAAAGAAGACGTAAACTTCGCGCCGCTACCTGGACCGTCGCCTGTGGGTGGAGCGCGAGCGACTCCTCCTCCTGTCCCTGTCGCGAGAGCGGGAGCGCTCCCTCTCGCGGCGCTTCCTCTCGCGATCTCTGGAGGTGGAGCGAGAGCGGCGTCTCTCTACGGAGAGGCAGAAGGAGAACGTTCAAAACAAAAGCAATTATACAGAATCCCACGCACAATAATGTACACCAAGATAGGTACTGTATTTAGACGTTTGACTTTTGAAGAATAACGAACAATGACAACAATAACTACATGTTTTCATACACTAATAACATTTCATGTATAACTAAACAACATTGTCGAGCACGAACACTTTCTCAGCGTAGTAAAAACCTGCAATACAGACATGCAAAAATATAAAATATATATGCATGTTTACTGGCCCTTCTGCTCATCTAAACACCTCTGGGCTGTCCGAAAGCTTGACCATATAAAAGAGCCAGAATAAACTAAGCAACATATTGTTAGTAATGAACACACGTCTATCACAACACATCTATCAAAACCAGACAAATAATACATTTATTTCGATGTTAAAGGGAATACCTTGAACCATAAAATACACGATACAAAAAAAGAGTAAATAACACGACAGTAATGATATTGTCAAGGATTACCCAACTAAATAATCATCAATGTAACGTTATAAACTACACAACAATGTTTAGTTTAATAAGCTTTTAAAGTTTGTATACTGTATACTGTATTGTATTGTATTATATTATAGTACTTAACTGTGTAGCAACCGCAGTAGCTGCTATCATTGCTGTAAACACGGGGAATTGGTTGCCTAGTGATTGTTGTACTTGCACTTGGTTCTATGAACATCCTTTCTGTACCGACAGCGATATATTGTTGCACTTCTTATGACAAATGTACTTACTGTAAGTCGCTTTGGATAAAAGCGTCTGCTAAATGCCCTAAATGTAAATGTAAATGTAAAGTTTTAAATACAGATACACTAACGTAGTGGAGCGGTCGAGATCCAGTGTTGCCAGATTGGGTGGGAATTTTGGCCCAATCTGGCAACCCTGTCTAGATCCGTGGTGGACATCAACACTGTCTAGATCCGTGGGGCTCCTCAGGGTCTCGGAGGACCTCTCCCTACCTCGGCGGGCCGGACTGCGGCTCCTGCTCCTCCCCATGGGGTCTGGACGGTGCAGATCGGGCCGAGAAACTGGGGAAAGAACGGTTATTTCAGCTAGTTTTGAGCGAGTACGAGGACAAGACGCAGCGGCCGATGCTTATCCCCCCCTGCTCTCCGGAAGATAACAGCAGCGTTTCCGGTGGTTAAACGGACCAGTGCGCCCCCCCTAGCGAGAGGGCGTCGCCAGTGCGTGAGGTTCACCGGTCCGTCGGCAGGGGACGCCCTTTGACCGAATGACGGTATACAGAAGGACAATTATAGCCGAGCCATAATGTGTTGAATTCTGACTGCATTATGGTGGTTTATAAATAACACACTGCATTATATGCATCCAGAATTCAACAGCTAATAAAAAAATAAAAAAATTAACCCTTTTTTTTTAAGTTACAAAGTTTGCTACTTAACGTATTATTCATGTTCTCATCTTTGAGTGATTCAGTTATAAGGTCACCCAATAACCATTTCATATTATAGAAACGATAGACTAGACTAGAATATAATTGAACAGGAAGGATTATTAGTGGGAAAGTGTCAGCCCAGTCAGTAGTCCAGGGTAGAGCTAGCAGTACCCAGTTAGTGGTGCGTCAGTCCAGGTTTAGCAATTAATGCTAATCTTCAAGACCAGAGGTCTGTGCCAATGAGGAACTCCTGGTTTCCTCCCACCACCCAACCACCTGACCTCCACCCACCCCCTCCACCTCCTCCAGTCTACCATGTCCCACCTCCTTCGTCTCCTCCCCCAGGAGCACACATGTGAAACCGCCTAATAACAGCGACACCTCTTTGACTACTGGTTTATTTCAAATCATCCTATCGGATCTAAAGAATCATCCACCAGTCTCCCCTCCATCATTTATCTCCAACCCTGGAGCGCTGGTCTTCTCCCGGCTCTCCCAGAACCACCAGGTCTGGACCCATTCCAGCCCGGCGTGACGGCAGGCCACTCGTCTGAGACCGCCCCCCCCCCCCCCCCCCCCCTTGCCCTGGCAGATAAACATCACAACCGGTGGCATGTGGCTCAGGAGGTTGAGCGGGTTGGCTGGTTATCAGACTGGTGAGATCGTAGCCGGCTCTTCCTAGCTGACCCTGACTGCTCCCGACTGAGCTGGCACCGTCGCATTGGCACCGTCGCCTCTGCCGTCGGCGTGTGAATGTGTGCATGAAGGGGTGACTTCCATGTCAGCATTGTAAAGCTCTTTGAGTGGCCACTGGTTAGGAAAGTGCAGTCGGCGGATGTCCCTCAGGACAGCTGAAGCCCCGCCCATCTTCACAGCTGAACCCTCATCTTCACCCTTCTTCACCCATCCTCACCCCAGGGTGAACATCTTCACCCTTCTTCACCCTTCTTCACCCATCCTCACCCTAGGGTGAACATCTTCACCGTGGGCTGAACACCGTTCCGGTCAGACTGCTGTTGGTGAATAAAGAAACACAAAAGTAAAAATGTTTCCCTCTTGTTTCTATAGTGTAGCACTTTTTTTTATTTTCTTTTTGCTCCTGTATTTCTTTGTTTTAAAGTACTCTTTATGTACTACTTTTATGTATTCTGGAGTTTTTTTGTCAGGCGCTTTGGACCAAAGTGTCACTGCTAAAAACGCAAACAAAGTGGTATTACTAACATGAATGCAAAGGATGCCTGGCGGCCGTCCGCCACACATTCCACACAGGGCCTCTCTGGAGAGTGAAGTGTCCCTCCTCCGTCAGGGGTCCCGTCAGGCAGCCCCTACCTCGTCACAGCCACCTGACCAACGCTCCTCCGGCACGGAGGTTATAAATACCCCAGCAGGTGGCCTCCACCGACGTCAACCCAGCCGTCCTCTGGCTAGCCGTCCTCCAAACCTGAGATCGGTAGATTACAGCATTGTCTGCCTTTTTTGTTTAAGCAATAAGGGGAGTCTTAGTAACGCATCTGACCAAGGATTGGCAAAAGCTAGGCATGCCGCCGGAACCAGGAGAAATCTAAATGACTCAAAGAACAGTGTTTTGATTGACCATTGCAGATGTATTGGACTCCGCTGCAGCCCAGAATGTTGTACGGCCTAAAATGTTGGCCGACATGATTCTGAACTTGCAGGTAGCAGCAGTCAAACTGCAAAAGCACATGATTCTGAACTTGCAGGTAGCAGCAGACCAACTGCACAAGCACAACCTTGCAGTAGCAGGTGTTCACTGCGAATGCAAACGGGCCCAGTAGATTGGTGTTTATGCCTGTTCTGCCCAACAGATGTTTTGAAGAAGCCATTGAGATCAGTAAAGTCAACAAAACGGAGTGATCAAATTATTCAAGCTTCTTCTTCTTTAGACCATAACATTTATGTTCGGCTGGCTGGAGTGATTGATCTAATTGCAGCGGAGGCAAAATATCACTTAAGATGTTTAAGAGCATTCATCGGATCTACGGACAAGACAAAGAAGGCAATACAATGAAAACTCAGACTACCCAGACCTTGCGATGACACGGCTATGCAAAGAGCTGCAAGGGGCAGCAGATAAAGGACATGCACTTCTTCTCAATGATGTCTGGCAACGGTATAGGGTACTCAGTGAAGAAAGTCAGAGAAGAGGTTGACCCTTGCAATATGTAAAGTAGGCCGCATTTCAGTTGAAGAATTCCTTGTTTTTCTTCACCTGCTCGGAGACGGGCCTTCAGATACGCACGCGCTCCTCTCTCCCGTCTGCTGTACCTGTCCTCCTTTCACGGGTCTATCTCTACTCTGACTTACATAAGGTTATTTCAGTTTTGTACTTTTATGGTTAAACTATATGTTTTATATTTATGTCACAGTGACACTGTTTTAGGTGGAATAAACGAAAATGTCTTCAACCTTTGGAATAGTGGGTATGGTGTTAAAAGAGAGAGGTTAGTTACTTCTAGACTTGTACTTTATGTTAATGTCACGTTACTGTCTTCAGGCATTCCTGGCACTATCTATCTCAGTCATCAGGATACGCTCGGATCTAGAACCTACCCTAACCCTACTCTTAAACAACAAAAAAAAGTTCAGCTCAGTTCAGAGGCATCAGAGGTAAAACTGTTGTGAGCGGAGATAAGGGAAAGTGAGATGGAATGGAGGTGGAGTTTCCTCTGCTTATATAAAAACCCGGTTTCCTTGAGACGGAGGGTGTCTTTTAAGCAGCACCATCAAACACATGCCTGGAGACCTGCCGACAGAGGTGAGACCGCCGCCACGCTTACACCAATCCTGTTACGCTTCACTAGACTGCAGCCCCGCATGGGAAAACCTTGCCTGCACACGTTTTGTCAATATTTATATATATTTAAAATATATACATAATAATAATTATAATTCAAATATAATTCATATTCTTAATATTCAGAGCACTTCCTCACCACATTGTATTGCTGGACTTCCGTCGATTGTTATTTGATTTGTTTTTCCCAGGACTCGCCAAGAAAGACCAGCTGGAGCCTCCCAGTCACCGGACCGCTCAGCTCTGAACTGACCGTAAGTCCTCCCTGCGAGTTATGAAGGGGATTTATAGCCTACCCCTGTGCCTTCAAACCGAGCTGGAAAACAAGCGACCTGCAGAGCTACTGTAGGTCAAAGCATGTCATAAGGCGCCCTGTGTCCTCAACCTCCTGAATGCTTTGGCCACATTTCTGCCAAAAGCTATTCTCCTAGTTTGGTAGTTATGTATGCCTATTGAAGCAAACCGCTTGAAACGGGACATGTTTGAATTTCCAGATGACCTTGTTTTCAAAAGTAGAAAAAAATAAAATGTTATGAATTCAATGATGTTATTATTATTATTTTTTAAAAATGCAAATGTCTTTTAAAACTCAGAATGTCTTTTAAACCCCCCCCCCCCCTGCCCCCCCCCCCCCCCGC
>JAOPUD010000009.1:23113732-23126316 GCA_027122715.1 Trisopterus minutus
TGTGTGTGTGTGTGTGTGTGTGTGTGTGTGTGTGTGTGTGTGTGTGTGTGTGTGTGTGTGTGCGTGTGTGTGTGTGTCTTTTGTACGGCGATGGTGGGCAGAACAATCCTCTTACTGTCCTTCAAACAGAGAGACGTCCAACTTCCCAATTCACAAATACCTAAAGAAGTGAAACAGCAGCGTGTGCAGGTTTCGCCACGCGCCCCGCCCACGTCGCAGCTCTGTGCACACAGCCCTGCCAGTCTTAAATTACAGGTTTAAACACAAACAACGGGGTGGTAATTAATCCACATTACAAAGCTGCAGCAATTGGTAATTTAATTATTTGGACAGCGAGTTATTGTCCAGACCGTGTCGGCAGCGCGGCCGTTCTCCATCGCTCTCTTCCCCACAAATCAAATAAACAGCCTAGCGACCGTGACACATCACCCAACCTGACGGGCAGGGAGCTGATAAGCCTTTGATGAACAGAGGGAGAAGACTCACGACTCTGTCCGTGTTTTTCTGTTGACACAAAGAGCCGCCAACACATGTAGTGTACGACCACAAAGGGGAAACAATAAACGGATTGCACATACACAGTGACTCTGAAACTTGTATGAAACGCCTCGGCATTTATAACCACTCATCCCTCATGAGGTCGGCCAGGGTGTAATGGAGAAGTCACAGGCCTCGCTGCTTGTGCGTCCTAATCACTGCACACAGGGTTTAGTACTGAGGCTGCCACTGAATCCTTATCAGCAGCAGACTAATAAAGTACAATCTAAAACACACAGTCAGAGACACAGAGGCAGAACAAAGCAGGCATGGAAACCAGAACAACACAACAGGACTGGTTCAATTCAACTGGAATGAATGTAACACCATAGTAATACAATATAACACATAACACTAGACCATCATATCTGTTGCATTCCTAGTAAGGTTGCATGGATAACAATTATTAAAACTGTGGTGTTCAATTTCTTACATTGTAAACAACAACAACAACAACAACAACAACAACACACACGCACACACACACTTTTTTGTTTCACTTTTATTTCAGCAATCTGTACAATAGCTGAAATAAAAGTGAACAAAAGTCAATAGGAAAGCCCCTCAGAGCAGAGCTACTCGAAGCTAACTCCAGCTTGCCTGGGGCTAGGAGTTGTTGTTAGCCGCTAGTTAGCCGCTAGTTAGCCGCTGGAGAGCAGGACCCCCCCCAACCCCCCGCTGCTTACCCGACAAGTTACTGTCAAACGGATCCATGACGGACAGCGGGACAGAGACCCGGGAACCCCCACGGGTTGGACGGGAGTGCGACGTGTGTCTTTAGGGTAGCCCCGACTTCGGGTCACCTGTTAGTCCTCCGTGGGAACAGATGAAGACACGGGGAACGACAGCTTCCTCCGCTGTTGACAGTTCCTCCATGCAGAGCGCTGCTCTGTCGTCCTATTGGCTGAAGGAGGTCAGCTGGGCGTGACCTGCGCAGAAAGGGGCGGAGTCTCGACTCCACGACGAGTGTGGGCGCTTCACGCCAGTGAATATGATATAATAACTAATATGGTGAATATAGTATAATATATAATATATAATATATAATATAATATATTATCACGTGCTCAGCAGATGGCATAGATGTATCGTTCTGTATGTATGACTTGTATCTTCCATTTTTGTTTACCTGATAGTTGACAATAAAAAGATTGAGTTTTGAACTTTTCAAGTCAAGTCAACTTAATTTATAGAGCACATTTCATTCACAAGCCAGATTCAATGTGCTTCACATGAAAACAAAAAAAAACGGATTAAAAAAAATTGCATAAAAGTCATTTAACAAGTGTTTTAAAAAGAATCAAATACAAAAAAGCAGGATTTAAAAGAATGCATGAAAGACATTTGAATAAAATAAAAAGTTCAAATTGCATGATAGTGGAGGAAGAAGAAAGCAGTGAACATGAACGGTTTTTAAAACTTGATTTAAATGGGTTTGTTTTCATACTTATTACTTATTATACTACTTATTATTCTACTTATATTTTATCTCAGTACTGCATCTCTTTATCATCACAGGAAGCAGTATCCATCCTGTTTACTCTACTTGGTTTAGTTAAAAAAATTCAAGCAAAAACAAATATGAAATCAAAAAAAATGAAGACACACACAAAATGAAAGCCCTGCAGCTGTTACACTTATGAAGTCAACAGTCGCAGTGCTGCAACAAAGAGGAACAAACCCAGACCTCAGTTCAGCCTTCGACTGTTCTCATAAAACAATCCACCTTCCAAAAATAGGAATTATCAAAACAACGAGCAACGGATAAAAAAAAAAAAACATTCCCCGGATCATGTCGATTCGGTTGATTATCCGTGTGCGATGACTTGCACTTTAATGAATGTGTCTATTGAGCCAGTCTCTCAGCGGCCTCAGGTTCATCTCCATCCACAGGACATTCTTCTGCACGTTGTCAAGGGCAACCTGAGGGGCCCGGAGCTGAGACGCCTGCTGCTCGATGGACCTGAAGAACGACCGCATCTGGGTTCACAGGGGAGACACACAGACAGACAGACAGTCAGACAGATAGACAGGCCGTCAGACAGACAGGGAGACAGGCCGTCAGACAGACAGGGAGACAGCCCGTCAGACAGACAGACAGACAGACAGACAGGCCGTCAGACAGACAGACAGACAGACAGACAGACAGACAGACAGACAGGCAGACAGACAGACAGGGAGACAGGCCGTCAGACAGACAGACAGACAGACAGACAGACAGACACACAGGCCGTCAGACAGACAGACAGACAGACAGGCAGACAGACAGACAGACAGACAGACAGACAGACAGACACACAGACAGACAGACACACAGACAGGCCGTCAGACAGACAGACAGGCAGACAGACAGACAGGCCGTCAGACAGACAGGCCGTCAGACAGACAGGCCGTCAGACAGACAGGCCGTCAGACAGGACGACAGACTGACAGAGAGGCCGTCAGACAGACAGACCGACAGGCAGACAGACAGACAGGCAGGCAGACAAAAAGGTAGACAGGCAGGCAGACAGACACAGAGGACATCCATACCAGTACAGAGCTATGTTCCTCAAGGGAAACCTCTGCACTACCACAGTACATCTCTAGGTGTGTCAGCATGGTGAGACAACATGGTTATTACGTCTGAGAGATCTTCTGCTGAGGAGAAGGAGGCCGTGGTGCCGACTATTAGGTTCCCGATGCAGGATGAACCCAACTCCAACCTGCAGAACAGAGGAGACCAGAAGCATTACTGCTGGGGGCGTGGCGTGTCTCTATGACCCCTCTTCAAACAACCTCTCGTTCAAACATTCGAGTATGTTCAAATTCATTTGCGGAAGTTACACTGACTTTTGAACCAGGAAGCCCCAGTTCTCCTTGAAGAAGTCCCAGGCCAGCCGCTGTCCGTGTGGGTTCCTGGCCACCAGATAGACCAGAGTGGACAGGTCCTGGGTGCGAATCACTTCCCCTTCCTTGGCCAACTCCAGAAGCCTTTTACACACACAATGTCGCATTTAGTTTGATACCAATCTGCAGTGACGAGTTATTTCAAATGTGCTTTGCGACAAACTAACTAACTAATAACTATGTGCACTAGTATCTACCACTAAATAATAAAAAAAGATATACTATTCCATATACAGCAAAACCATCGTGCAGTACATCCTTCACGCCACACGGTGGCACCACAGGCTGGTGTTAGACGGAAGAGGGGAGCTGTGCACCTGCTCAGCTTGGTCCTGTCTCTGCTGCTGCACATGGCCCCCAGGATCTTGTGTTTGTGCGTCGCCGACGGGGACTCGGTGTATGTTTGGAGGAGGAACTCCCAGCCTTCATCGTCCTGGGCCCCCACTGAATATATGGTCTCTGTCAGGTCCGAGGGCAGGCTGAGGGCCGGCGGGGGGGGGCAGAGTACACACACACACACCATGTAAGAGCCAGGGCCTGTGTGGAGCTTGCTGCTAAGCTGTGTCTGGAAACGTGGATTTTTTTTTTGGCCTCCGATTCCCGTCTTTCGTCCATCACTCCGCAAGCAGGCCGGTAACTTATCAACCCCAGCGTATTCGTACGTAGCTAAGTGATGTCACCGTCTTTGGCGGACTATTTCTCTGCTGATCAACGCTACGAATGCTGGTAACAAACAAATTGTAAAAAGGCACACTGTGAAGTTATTTTTACGTTTCGCCAAGTAGCCGTGTAATAAGCCGGATAATGTATAGAACGTCGCAGGTCATTATCGGGGAACAAAGCCCCTTCAGGGAGAAGCAAGACACCTGTCTGGTTCGCCCTGTCGGGGCTTATTCCCAGATAATCACCGGCGTCCTGCACATTATCCCTTACATATTTAAGCACTACAACATCACAGACCCACTGCAGACCTGAGTGTTCCCCCGGAGCGATGCCAGTCTGCGAATCTCTGATTGGCCTGCCGCAGACAGGGGGCGTGGCCCAGGTCGCAGGCCAGCGAGAGCACCTCTGACCTCAGGTGGCGCTCGGACATGGAGCCGCCGTCCTCCCACGCCTGCCGGTCGATCACGTCGCCGAAGAAGCCAAGGATGTGCGTCTGCGGGGGACGACACACACACACACACACACACACGCACACACGCACGCACGCACACACACACACACACACACAAGCCGTGTCTCAGACACGTAGGACGGACGTACGGTAAGCATCGGGTCATCTAGGACTCGCCGGACGTTGCCCGCTTACGACGCCCGGGCTTGGGTCCATACAGGGTACGGAGGAAATGTTTTTTTTTCCCGGGTTCTGCGAGTCAAGGGGGTGTGCCCGCGTGTGCGACCCTCGCGACCCTTCCTCACCCTGAGCTTCCGGGTGACGTCGTGCTCCGTCGTCTTCTCCAGCATCCTGTAGTAGGCCTCCAGGAAGCCCAGGCCCTGCAGCAGGGGGACCGTGTGGGTCTCCGAGGGAAGGTAGCCGATCAGGTCCAGGGCTCCGGCGATGGACAGCTTCCCGGTCCTGCAGCGCGATGTTATTCCATTACTTTAACATTTAGATCAGGGCATTTAGCATGACGCTTTTATCCAAAGTGACTTACAATAAGTACATTTGCCAGGAGAAAGATGAACAACAATATATGGCTGTCGGTGCAGTAAGGATGTTCATAGAACCAAGTGCCAAGCCACTAACAATCACTAGGTTAACCCATTCTCTGTATACAGCAAAGATAGCTAGGTTAAGATGCTACACAATGCTGAGTACTATTTTTTAAGTAAAAGGACGTGCAACACACAATAAGTGCGCTTCACATTCAAACACAGACACACTCCTTTAGCTCAACCGATGAACACTCACACGATGAGCTGGAAGGCGTTGTGTATGAGGTGGGTCCGGTCCTGGTAGCTCAGAGCCGTGTGGTTCTCCCTCAGCAGCAGGGTCAGCTGGTCCCAGCCGCCGCCCTCGTAGTGGACCAGGTAGTACCCCGCCATGTCCGTGTTCATCTTCACCCACCCGGCCTCGTCCCCGACGTCCACGCTGTCTGGAGGACGACAGCACAACGACAACGCTAACACCGGCGCTAATGTCCCTCCACACGTCACACATCACAGAGCATTTCTCAGTCGTCTGGAGGGAGGACGGGCCGTTTGGGGGAACCACAGTCAGGTCCCTTCAGTACCTCCCTCCAAAGCCCCGCCCCCCCAAAAAACACATGACACAAGCTCTCTAGCATTAGCAACCGGTCTGCTAGCCGGGTAGGTAGAGAGACAGACAGGTGAGGCCATCCAATCATTTCCTTCGGGCAGAATGAAATGATGGCGAGAGTGCCGCTAGTTTAAATAAAACAACTGGATACAGGAACAGACAAGAACACACACACACACGCACACACTCACACACGCTCACACCCGCACACGCACACGCAAACACACTGAAGTGGCTCTGTAGGTCAGCTCACTTGCCCCTCACCTGTCTGTGTGACCATCAGGTGTCGATGCACTGTGCTGGACGAACTGGTCTTGAAGGTCAGAGGTATGTGCCAAAGGTACCTACAACACCAGAACCAGAACCATTGATTGGTTCAGGGCATGAGCTGGACTTTAGTTGTCAGGTGATGATGTGAGAAGATGCTTTCAATCGAACAAGAAGTACAATTATTTTGTACACAGAGCCATTGAGTTTGTCTTGCATATTCTTTCCATGGGCACAGTAATGTGTTTGTGTGCATGTACACATGCGTCTGTCTGTATGTCGTGCGTGTGTGTGTATGCAATGTAATGACATTGTTTGTGTGTGCTTGTTTGTGCGTGTATGTGTATATCCGTGCGTGCATGAGCGTGCGCGTGAGTGCGTGTGTGCGTGTGCGTGTGTGCGTGCTCACCCCTGCTGCAGCGAGGCCCAGACAGGGTCCGACGGGAGGACGGTCTTCAGGAAGCGTTCCTGTCTGAGCAGGAGGCGGGAGCCCTCCCTAGCAACCGTTACCAGGGGAACCCCCTTCTGCAGGGTCCAGGTGTTCATCATGGCCGTCAGGTTCATGTGCTCCCCTGCAAACAGGTACTGCAGCCACAACAGCCAATCACAGCTCGGACCACCAAAGCCTGAACTGGTTATTGATTATTGACAGAATATTGATTAAACACTTAAAGTGATTCTCTAGCGCTGGCTGTGCAGAGTTCCCCTGACCCTCTGGACCCCGGTGTTGAACCAGGACTAGCACTTTGAGATGAATCGCACTACAGAACTGGAAATCACTAAGCCTTGTATCTTCCGTGATTCATATCTACTCTGCCCGCTCTTTGCTCTTGTTATTTATTAATTTCTTGGATACTATATTTATTGTATTTTTTTGTAGCTGCTGCAATTTGGATCTGCTGGTGGGTCTCTTTGGAGGAAGGCGTCTGCTCAATGCCTAAATGTAAGAACGCTGGATGAAATACGGTGTGGAAACTGTCTGCTCTGAGGCATTAGGACCCCCATGAAACAAGCAATTACCGCGTTCTTTGAGGCTTGCCGGTCGCTGTAGCAGAATTTCCCTGAAGTGAAATCCTCTTCTGAGCAAGTCTGTGGAACAAATCAATGTTTACAATCAACCGGGGGGTACATCGCTCATGGGCTGCGTGTGATTGATGAGAACGTCCCACATTATGGTATGGACGGTGAGTGTATGTCAGGGACGTCTCTTGCATTGGCCAGGCTGTCCCACAGGTCCTGGTTCTGGGCGTTGCTGTAGCTGAACTTGCGTAGGTATCGCACGATACCACTCTGGAAGACCTCGTCCGTCAGGAAGTGTCTGAGCATGTGCAGAACGCACGCTCCCTAGCGGGGGGGGGGGGTGGAAACATGTGACAAACTTACAGAGCAGAAGAGAACCACTTTGCTGAAAGAGCGAGAGAGAGGGAGCTTTTGCCATGTGAAAACAAAACCATCTCATGAGTTGGTGTGTGTGCTCCGCCTCCATACCTTGTCATAGGAGACGGTGTCAAACATCTCCCTGATCTGGGTGGGGTTCTCCGCCGGGCTGGAGATGGGCCTGGAGGAGTTGAGGGAGTCGCGGCCCACTGCCGCGAAGCAGGTGTTGAGAAGATACTCCTCCTGTGAGGAGGAGCAGAGCGAAGGGGGCGGGGGAGGGGGGGGGGGGTCACTCCTCTATCCTTCCTGCTCCTCCTGTGGAACCTCATCACGTAGGGCTGTATGGGGAGAACACGAGCTAGAGCTCCTCCTCTAGACCCTCCATCGCGGTGGAGGGCTGCATGAGGAGACCACGAGAAGAAGCTCCTCCTCTGGAACCTCCATCATGGAGGTTCTAGAGGAGAAGCCCCTCCTGTAGCTCCTCCATCGTGGAGGGCTGTACGGTGAGACCGCGAGAAGAAGCCCTACCACTCGCAGCTCCGGGTAGGTGGCCTCCACGGCGATGTACTCCATGTATCGGGCGAAGCCCTCGTTCAGCCAGATGTCGTTCCACCAGACCATGGTCACCAGGTTCCCGAACCACTGAGGGGAGAACCTGACAGTATCAGTACCGACCGGGCGCCGGCTGGTGGAACAGACCTTTGAGAGTTCACTGGTCTCTCTCTTTTCGGGTCAAACATTAGAACCCTTCAATACGACGACATTTCTATCACGTTTCATTCAGAGACGAATGGTGTCAGGTGAAGTGAATGCACGAGAAGAGGATCCTCTTTTGTGAGGGTCGGTACCTGGTGGGCCAGCTCGTGGGCGATCACCATGGTCACCCAGAGTTTATCGTGGGCTGAGGAGGAGCTGGGGTCGTGGAGCAGGCTGGTCTCTCTGTACGTGGTCAGACCCCAGTTCTCCATCGCTCCGGACTCAAAGTCGGGGATGGCTATGAGATCTGAGGGAGGCCAACAACACACCCCATCATCACACTGTACTGGGCCCCAGGGGCCCCTAGGACACACCTCACACTGCACTAGGATCCCAGGGGCCCCTAGGACACACCTCACACTGCACTAGGACCCAGGGGCCCTAGGACACACTTCACACTGTACTGGACCCCAGGGGCCCCTAGGACACACCTCACACTGCACTGGACCCCACGAACCACCTCACACTGTACTGGGCCCCACGAACCACCTCACACTGTACTGGGCCCCAGGGGCCCCACACACACCCCACACTGTACAGAGCCCCAGGAATGGTCCATGGACCTTGAAGCGTGTTTAAGCCACTGTGGGTCAAAGCGCTGCTGACCACAAGCGTAACGGGGTTGCGTACCTTGCTTGGGGAGCGGGTAGTAAATGTTGAAGTATTTCTCATAGAAGTCCAGCGTCTTGACGGCGACCTCCAGAGCGTAGGGGGTCTGCTGGAGCTTCTCAGGGGCAGCGTAGATGGACACCTGGGGAAGGGTTCACTACTATGATACGACACACGCACCACACCATCACCACAACATCACAACCATGCCTCACATAATAACAACTAGAAAAGCACTCGGAGAGAGCAGACCTCCGCCAAGGCAGACAGCGAGTTACGTAACCAGTGCTATCGTGTACGGATCACCCCCAAAATGTAATCACTTGTTCCTGGTCCCATTGCGGACATTTCCTGAAAATGTCACCCAAATCCGTCCACAACTTTTCGAGGTATGTTGCTAACAGACAGACAGACAGACAGACAGACAGACAGACAAACAAACAAACTCCGGCGAAAACATTACCTCCTTAGCGGAGGTAATAACACTGACATAACCATACCTAAGATAATAAGAACCAGACAAAAAGGTGAGTGAAAAACATTCATATTTCCATGAGTCCGGTACCTTCACACCGGAGGAGGTGATCGCTGAGACAGATTTGAAGTCACAGACAACAAACGCCACGAGGTACGTGCTCATCTTCACGCTGGTGGCAAAGTGGTCTTCCAGCAGGTCCTCATTCAGTCTGACCGTCTTCTCCTGTAATACGGGGAACACAGTTTAAAATACACGCTGTACTCATTCAAGAACCCGGCAGGACTAACGGAACCAACACAAGACAATGTGTGGCCATGTGTCTAATATGTCTTCCATTCAAACGTCTTTCATGGTTCATTATTTTTGTCCTTTATCCTTTATCCTTTTCATCTGTATTTTATTGATTCTTTTAAATCCAGGAGTTTAAAATATCTCTACGAAATCCTGTTTTATCGTCTTGAGTGACATGTGTTGACGTGAAGCGCATTGAGTCTGCCCTGTGTAAAAAATAAAGTCGTCTTGACCGTGGCTACACTCACTATGGGCATGTTAGACAGGGCGATGTGCTCCGGGGTCCTCAGGATGCTGACGGTGAAGTTGGCTTTGAAGCTGGGCTCGTCGAAACAAGGGAAGGCCTTCCTGGCACTGGTGGGCTCAAAGTGCGTGGAAGCTAGGACCCTGGGGAGACAGAGACAGCAGGAACACACTTATAACACCTAACAAACTGTTTGACTTAACAATACTGTACGCATTTCAGGGGTCAACGTTCTACAATATTTGCTGGGCACAAGAACCTTTTTTTTTACGGGCCATCACTCAAAGTTGGGATAATCATTTTATTAATCATCAGAGAACCACAGATTTTTTACTTATCTTTTAAATCGTGTCAATGAACACTGGAGGATGTTGTTTATAATACAAAAATATATTTTTTAAATACATGACATCCTTTAGAAGTGGCCCAATCACGACAGTGGGATGTTTTACTGGTACCCGACCATCCAGCCTCTGTTATGGATGAACCGTACTGGTACGTGTGCGGTCCGGGTCTACGTGGGGGGGGGGGTCCGGTCCGGGTGGAGGAGCCTCACCTGGTCTCGCCCGCCCCGTTCTTGTAGCTGCTCTTGTAGAAGCCGTAGAAGCTCTCGGTCAGCTCCCTCCCAAACTCCAGGTGGAGGAAGTAGGTGTGGCCGCTGCTCAGCACCCGGGGGGAGAACACCGCCACCTGCTCGTGGCCCGGGTGGTGCAGGACCGGGAGACCCTGCAGAGACACCCCCAGGGTGAGCCCTGGACCTAGCACTGTGATGCCTTTGTTTTGTTGTGTTTTTTTACTTTTTCTCTTAATATTCTTCTCTTCTTTATTGTTGTATAAGCACTTTGTGAGTCAATCATCTGTGGCGCTATATAAATAAAACACGCTTACTTTACTTAAGTTACTTTGCTGCTTGTTTGTCACAATACACCCAAAAAGAACCAAGCTAGCCTAGCTAGGTGTGGGTTCTGATTGGACAGAGCTAGCCTAGCTAGGTGTGAGCTCTCCATTGGGCAGAGCTAGCCTAGTGAGGTGTGAGTTCTCATCATACAGAGCTAGCCTAGCGAGGTGTGAGTTCTCATTATACAGAGCTAGCCTAGCGAGGTGTGAGTTCTCATTATACAGAGCTAGCCTAGGTAGGCGTGAGTTCTCCATTGGACAGAGCTAGCCTAGCTAGGTGTGAGTTCTCATTGGACAGAGCTAGCCTAGCTAGGTGTGGGTTCTGATTGGACAGAGCTAGCCTAGCGAGGTGTGAGTTCTGATTGCACAGAGCTAGCCTAGCGAGGTGTGAGTTCTGATTGCACAGAGCCAGCCTACCTGCTCAGACAGGAGGGCCATGCTGTGGTCCAGCAGCGTGGCGCCGGAGATGTTCAGAGCCTTGCTGTGGAGCACCACCCAGTTGGTGTCGTTCTTCACCTCCATCCGGACCCTGACGGAGCCGCTCACCCTCAGGGCCGTGAGGTTAGGGTGGAGTCGGAGCTCGTAGTGGAGGGGGACGATGTAGCTGAGGGTTAGAAACACAAAACCACAGAGGAGAAACAAATGTGAAATGACACTCTGTGTGTCGTGGGCCCACATTCGTCTACTGATTGCTCTGAAGACGTCCATCACGGGTGGCGTACTTAGGCAGGCGCTGGTGGCTCCAGGGGAAGGCCAGGTCGGCGGGTCCCAGGGTAGAGGCTTCTCCCGGGGGGCCCGAAGAGGAGAAGGAGGAGGAGGAGGAGGCCTGGTGGGCCGACGAGGAGCAGAACGCTGACGCCAGGAGGGACAGCGTGAGGAGCTCCACCGCGGACATGATGGAGGACGGGTCTGTTGTTCTGTGACGGCTTGTCATGAGGATATGAGGGGTAACCGAGGACCAGGGTGGGGTGCAGCGGGCTCAAGGCGCTGGCGGGGGTACCGGCTCTGATGCGCTGGTCAGGACAGGTTCCTGGACCCAATGCCCATGTTAAAGAAATGTGGAAACCCCTTCAGTGAACCCTGGAAGGCAAACCAAGACAAGAAGTTGACGCAGTGGACGTTATTTCATTCATAAAAGTCATACATGTTTATTCGTACATTTCTGCAGTTAATAATCCAACTGCAACACGTTGATCTTATTATAGATCCAACGCACACCTGTCACATAATGGGAATGCATCCATTCTACAGATCAGGCTCATGACCTTGTAGGAAACGATCGCGAATACACCGACAGATACCAACACGATACAACAAGTAGGCCCAGATCACAAAACAAGAAAGTCTATGCGCACTTTGTGCAGCCGAACCGCAACCCGTGCGTAAACAGAAGGAGCGCATGATGCAGACTAAACGGGACGGCGGAGCTATTCCGGTCCCAGAGCAGCCGGACAGAGTTCAGAAGAGGACAGAGAGGAGGTGAGCGGAGGACAGAGGAGGACGGAGGAGGACAGAGGAGAGGCTAGCATTGCACCTCGCACACACACGTCCTTTACAGGCCTATTAGTTTAATATGTGGATGATCCATGTCGGACATCGAGCAGGTAGGCCGACCTACCTGTAGGTTCTGCAACACGTGGCTAATACAAGCTAAAGTGCTTCTTTATACTTTCGCGCATCCGGACTCTTGATGAGTGACAGTGGACGAAGTAGTTTCATTTTCTGTTTGGAGATCCCGCCCACCCGGCATTCAAAAGCGGTTGGTGCGCGATCGTGTGTGTGTGTGTGCGTGCGTGCGCGTGCGCGCGCGTGTCTGTTTGTTTGTTGGTGTGGAGGAGACACACAGTGTGTGTGTGTGTGTGTGTGTGTGTGTGTGTGTGTGTTTCAGTGTGTGTGTGTGTGTGTTTCAGTATGTGTGTGTGTGTGTGTGTGTGTGTGTGTGTGTGTGTGTGTGTGTGTGTGTGTGTGAAAGTGTGTGT
>JAOPUD010000009.1:23235312-23248371 GCA_027122715.1 Trisopterus minutus
CACACACACACACACACACACACACACACACACACACACACACACACACACACACACACACACACACTTCAAAAGAAGCGTTCATGACTTTCAGATATATGTATACCCATATACTTTGTTTAACATAAGATAACAAGTGAGCAGGGGTGGATTCATAGCTCTGTGTTCTGGTTATGAAACGGGCTCAGATGGTCCATCACTCATGGACCAATCAGAGGAGGAGGAGGAGGAGGAGGAGGAGGAGGCAGAGGGAGGAGGCATCACCTGATCCACTCCAGGGCAGTGTGGGGATGTCTGCGCTCTGGGCCACAATGGCTGAGGCCACCTTGTCCCCCAGCGCCCACATGGCCTTACTGGAGGGGCCTGCACACAACCCGCATACAGTCAGGGCGCTTAGCAGACGCTTTTATCCAAAGGGACTTAAAGGGATTCGTCAGAAGATAGAGAATCAACAATATATCGCTGTCGGTACAGTAAGGATGTTCATAGAACCAAGTGCCAAGCACTAACAATCGCTAGGTTAACCCGTTCGCCGTATACAACAAAGACAGCTCAGATAAGACGCTACACCATGCTAAGTACTATTTTTCTTAAGTTCAAGGACGTACAACATACAATAATTGCGTGTGAATCTGTCCACATGCCAAATGTCAGACCACCGTTTGAAGCCGGTCCCCCAAATATACCCCAAACCAGAATAAACATGAACAACACATCCCCAACACACGCCCCGGGCTCTTTGAGTTCTTTACCCAGGAACGATATCCCGGCCTTGTCCAGCAGCTCCGGTAGTTTGGGGTTCTCTGAGGCATGACCCCACCCGGCCCAGACGGCCTGGGGGGAGACGAACACAGGACCCTAAGTACCGCATAGTTCGGTCCAACACTGATTAACTGTGACTGTGACGTCTTCTGAGGACTTGAGGAGCGCTACCTGGACCGGGATCCTCTTGGCGATGTCCACGATCAGCTCTACGTTGGCGTAGTTGTTGTTGTTGGGCCCCCCGGGTACGGGCACGTAGTGGTCCGCCATTTTGATGTACTCTGCAAAGGAGAGCGAAAGCATGGGCGGTGTTGTGCCTCGGGTTAGAGAGAGGAGGTGCTCACCACACACCTCTGCGTGTTTATAACCCAGCTTGGGTCCGTCTCACAAGGCAAGCAAAAACGACACGACCAAACACAAACGCAACCGAAGCTCATCGCTCACCTGCGTTGGCCTTCAGGTCCTCAGGCGTAACCATGACGACGAAGCGGATGGTTCTCTCGTTGCGGAACATATCGTAGGACCACCGCCGGATGGAACGCATGCACTTCACCGCCGCGATGCCGTTGTTAGCGATCAGCACCTGAAACACCAGGCGAGGACGGTGAGGAGGAGGTGGTCCGTGGTGGATTAGTTTAGAAAGCACTAGAATAATAGTGCCAAGGATGCTGAGGCGGGGGCAGAGAGAGCCGAGACCACGCTACCTTCTCAATGACCCGGTTGCCACCAAAGCGGGTCACGAACTCTGCAGGCGAGGCCACCGTGAAGTCTCGCTGCAGGTCCATCTTCCTGTGCTCACGTCCTTTCTTCACAAGGTGGAGGCCGGACATGCTAGGCCTGAACGACACAAAGAGTTCATTAGTGCTGCCCCCTGGTTCACGTTCAGATACATCTACATCCTCATGCCTCTACATCTCAAGGACTGTGGATCCAAGAACAGGTGGTGTAGAGACCCGCCATACAAAATATCCACACCTGAACCTTCACATGGGCAACGGCACAGCTGAAGATCCAGCAGCAGAGGATAAACAGATGCCCAGGTGAAGATCTGTTCGTCTTCTCTGTTTTCCGAGGCATACATACGGTTATATATTAATATATATAACCGATAATCAGAAAATGACAATAGTCCAAGACCATAGTCTAAGTCCATAGTCCAAGACCATAGTCCAAGACTATAGGTCTAGGACAACACTCAGTCTTGGACTTCAGCGGTCAACACGTTTGCGAGTCACTCGGAGAGAATCTGACTTGTTCATCTCGAGGTAAGCAATGCCATCACTGCAGGTTTATAGGGCAGTGGGAGAGGCAGCCTTCACGACCACCACGGGCAGCATCAAAACACAGCCTTCAGTTCATGCTCAGACCTCTCAGCTGCGTTCACCGTACTATATTATTAATCAGGATGATATGAACTTTAGACTTAACTCTCCTATTTCAAACTTTGTACATTTGAGATTAACAAGATAACCTTCCCACTTGTTGCTGGACTCATTCATTTCCTTCCTCTTAGGCATGAAAAAAACAGATATTAATTCAGTTCTTGTTTACATAATGGTTCTTGTTTACATAATGGGGAACAGGGTGTTTCTTTCTTGCGTGGGCACACATGCAGGTATAGTGAATGCTGCAGGGGAATATTCTCTTAGAGTGGCCGTATAATTCTCGTGGTCTGATAATCTGCTTTACTTCCTACCACTCAATCTGTTTTTTTTTGTTTTTTTCCTTCAGACCTCCATGTGCAACGTCAAACCTCTACCCGTTACATCACACATAACAACACACTACGCACGTGCACCTGCTGTGGCCTCAGACCACTCACTCACCAGATGGAATGGAATGAAATGCAGATGATTTTTCCCACGTGCTGCTCTGCGTTTTGCTCACCACAGAATCATACAATTCAATTGTTATTTGTATAGCCCTTAATCACCATTACAGTCTCAAAGGGCTGAATAGGCCGAACATTCAATCATAAATGCTACGTACACAAACAAGCAAAGGAAGGAAGTGAAGCTCAACCGTTTGGTTTCAAAATGGAACCAACCTTTAGAGGCACTGAACCCAGTTGAACCCTGGCCCCCGTCCTGCCGTCTCCATAGCACAACGCCATGCAGACCTCACCGATGCATTTAACACGGAGGACGCGATGATAACATGAGTGACGGGACCGGCCCCTACGCTCTCTGGGTCAGCTGCTTCCTGCTCCCAGCGAGGTATACACCCTGGCAGACAAGCACGTGCCTGGGCCCACCCTATCGCAGGCAAGGTAAACACACCCTCAGGCCGGCCAAGGAACATGACTTAGAAAACAAATGACTGAAGAAGAGAACATATCTTTCTGAGAAGAGAACTGGTCCTTCCCTGTCAATAACCGCCACACTCAACCAACAGACGACAGACGATGTATGGAGAACGACAGGTACATTTATATTTACAAATTTGACCTTGAGGTTCAAAGCAATCACACCAGATCTCTATTGAGAATGCTGAAATATACAGACAGAAACAAGGAGTTCTAAATCTACAAGAACTAAATCTCATTACATTGCCCTCTGGGATTATGGCTATGTGTCCCTTCAACGGCAAGACAAACAGAACATCCCTCTGTCATTCAGACGCAACAGTCAGTGCAACATAACGAACGAGAGGATGAATGAAATTAAATTAAATTCATGAAATAAAATAAAATAAAGAATGGAGAGCGGAGGCCAAGGAAGGCATCAGCTCTTTATCTATATCTATCAAACTATAAGAGGGGGAAAAAAAAATGAATACAATGTTTGTGTGTTCATACAATTGTGTTTCTGTCCAGCGGTAACGTGACCCTGCCAGACTCGGACCTCGTCTGAACGGCATGGGGAGTGGTTCCAATTATAGCACATAGAAGTGTGCGGCATGCGACAATAACAACGCTCAGAGAGGACACGCAGCCGCCACGCAGCCGCCACGCAGCCGCCACGCAGCCGTCCCGCAGACGACATGCAGACGACACGCAGCCGTCAGCTGACCCCAGGCGGTTTGGGGAGACAGACCGAATCAGACATGTCAACTCCCACACAACCAGTAGTGTAGAGTACACAAACACACACCCCCAAACACACACCTCAGGTTGTTGATCCAAGTTTGATTTCAGCCACAACTAGAGTGGGTGGTGTGTGGGGGGGGGAGGGGGTGGGGGGGTGCTTACTTCATCACAGAGCTTGCTCGTGGTGGTGCTGGGCACGTCAGCCGTGGGGTGGAGGCGGTGGTGGTAGTGGTGGTGGTGGTGGAGGTGGAGCTGGAGGAGGTGGAGGAGGAGGATGGGGGCTGGGGGGGACCTGATGGGGGCTTGGCGACCAGAGGCCCGTCATCGTCAGAGGAATTGTCCTCGGAAGCTCCCAGGATGAAGGCCAGTTTGGGCCTGGGACTTTTGGAGGCCATCGGCGGGTGGAGCGCTGTGGACAGCTGCCCCTCGGCCTCCCCTTCGCTGGAGGTCCGCTCCGGTCGGGGGTCTCCTACTGCTGCTGCTGCTGCACCGGAAGCCGCTGGAGGTTCTGGAGCAGCACCTGTTGCTGCGCCGTCCACCCGAGAGCCGGGGTCCTCCTGGCCAGCGGGGGCAGCGGTACTGCTGGTAACGGCGGCGGGCTGCTGGGGTTGTTCCCCTGGACGAGGGAGGGCGTGTGTGTGAGTGGGCAGCTCCTCCGGCACCGCAGCAGAAGCTTGTCCTCCTTCAGGCATGCCTACCTTGGCCTGGGTGTGCAACATCCACCGTAGGAACAAGGTCAAAAGGCCTAATCCCAGCACGGCGAGAAGCAGCATTCACAGGCACCAGCTCTGTACTGCAGGGAGAACGCAGAGAACTGGATCAGCAACATGTGTTTCCAAACTCCAAAGTGTGCTGTGTATTTGCGTCCCAGCCTTCGATGAGGGAGAAGGTTGGTCTTCTAACCTAATGTGTGAATGCGGTGAAACAAGCTGCATCTTCATAAGGGACGAGTGAACAGTTGATCTATGGCAGCTGTCACAAGGCTCTCCACAAGGCAGGATAGCCTTGTGGGATAAAGGTCAACACTTAGGCACGGGGTGAGCAACTGATTAGTGGAGGTGGACACAGCGCAGATATGAGCCACAACAACTTAGACCCTCGGAAATAAAGTGAGCTCCGATAAAGACATCAAACAACAACTGGGCTGTTGGTGCTGGGTGACGCCCAGCCTGACTAGACTAGACTACAGGGTTGGGTGAGGTGAGCCCATTTCCCATTTATGTTGATGGCACTCACAGTATTTAATTCCTTTCGTTGATAACATGTCTCTCCATAAAACGGTTCCTATCAGATGGCGGCTAGTATAACCTCTAGCACCAGTGCCTGTTAGAGGTCATAGAAACATATAGTTTGACTGAGGGCTTTGAAAAGAGAGGTGTTATGTTCAATTCAGTTATTAAAATAAATTATTAGCGAATATCAAAATGTCAAACCACCGTGCAAAACCTCTTCAGTTCACTGCAGCCTGCACAGGGGACCACAGGGGAACTTAATTGTGACAGTAATGATGCAATCCTGCACAACTATAACAAACTCATCACTTTAGTTTGAAACCAAGGTATTTTTATACTTTATTAGGATACTTTATTATAGCCATAACTTAATAAATACTATTTTACTCATTTCTCGCATATGTCCATGGGACAACTTACATGTACAATGGAATTAGGAATGCTGAAACGTAGCATTGCTTGTGTAGCTACCGTACAGGGAAGCCTTTAATAGTTAGTAGAATACAGATGAACGGGTACAAGTTCACATCTGAACAACAACAAGTGGGAGCGTGTTGTTGACAGCTGGAAACAACGACAGCTATAAAGACTCATGCTAAGCGCTCATAACGTGCAGTATACCGGACCTGGTATGACCTGAGCCTCATTCCAGTCCACTTGTAACTGCGTCTCCTTGAAGAACCTCCAGGTTCGCTAAACCACCGATCAGAGCGTCTCTATCGAAGATCTCATCATGAGTGCAACCAGGACGGTCTTAAATCACCTACCGTCAAGAACACTTCTAGGCGGCCCATGCCTGAGGAGATCTAGTAAACATGTGGACGTTCACTATAGACCGGAGAGGAGGGGGGGGCTTCCTAAGCGAGGGAACCGCCCCTAAAGTGGGCATGGTATTGGCAGGGATGCGATCAAGGATTACCGTAATAAAGAACATCGACTTGTAGATACAGAAGTCGCCTGCCGTTCAATGTCAATAGATCATGAATAATTTTAATTTGATCATTCAAATCGTTTTCAAAGTATTCATGGGAAACTTTGAAAACAGAACAACCCTGCAGAAAAACATTGCCATTCGAGTACCATCCGTCTTAACATTTTTGCATTTTCAAGAGTTTTCACGTCAAGACTGGTTGTTATTGGACTCTTTACGTCGGTCGTCCATCCCACGTACCTTGAACGCACCAGCAGCCTTTGGGGGCGGGGTCAAAGGCGGGGCGACGGGCAGAGCAGACGCCTGTCTCTGGTCTCGCGGGAACCAGCAGAAACGCGCCAAAATAGGAACGTAGAACCTGAGTGCTGTCAGACCCGGCTAATGGCGGACAACAACACTGCTATGTTATCTAAATAACTATTCACTTTTTTGATTTACCGTAACATCTACAAAACGGGGGACTTAATTTCGTGGACTTCATAACTTGGAAGCGCGAGAATGGTTTATCAGAACACCGGACGGTACAGGCCCGACCGTGGACCGGGAGGGGGGGCAGAGCAGGACCAACAGCAGTAAGTATCTATAGACCGCACCGTGTATCAGACCTCTAAGTCCCCTCAGACCGCACCGTGTATCAGGACTTTCAAGTCTCATCATACCTCCACCCGAACATCTTAAAGACACCGTAGTGTAGAGACGGAGTGGTGGTGTGTAAAATTCACCAGATTCAACCATATATAAATAATATTAACATTAACATATATTTATATATAAAATACCAGTAGGAACAAGAACAAGATATTTGTATAAAACAACAGTAAACATCAGAGTCAATACCATACACAGAACAACGTTCTGAACAAGGAAACGCAACTGGTACAAGAAATACATCAAAGAGGTCACCTACCTGTCACCGGGTAGGTGACACCTCTAGTAATCAGCAGGAGACCGCCAAGTTAAAAAGGTTTGGTTAAGGATGCTGTAGAAAGAAACGCATGGGCAGATTGTGAAGGCTTCAGTCCTCCTGGCCGACCTCTTCCAGAGGTCTTCTGCTTCTGCTCCAGAGACGGGTGAGGACGTCTGCGTCTGCGTCCTCTCCTCGGCACCTCACCAGTTAGGATAATCATGTCCTCTCCTCCGCACCTCACGAGTTAGGATAATCATGTCCTCTCCACAGTACCACAGGGGTTATGATAATCATGTCCTCTCCTCAGCACCTCACCAGTTAGGATAATCATGTCCTCTCCTCAGCACCACAGGGGTTATGATGATCATGCCCCCTC
The DNA here is from genome assembly GCA_027122715.1 of Trisopterus minutus. NCBI lineage: Eukaryota > Metazoa > Chordata > Actinopteri > Gadiformes > Gadidae > Trisopterus > Trisopterus minutus. The sequence continues at coordinate 23,242,549 of JAOPUD010000009.1, forward strand.
CCTCAGCACCACAGGGGTTATGATGATCATGTCCCCTCCCTCAGCACCACAGGGGTTATGATGATCATGTCCTCTCCCTCAGCACCACAGGGACTATGATGATCATGTCCCCTCCCTCAGCACCACAGGGGTTATGATGATCATGTCCTCTCCCTCAGCACCACAGGGGCTATGATGGCTCCTAACATCAGGGGGTCTGTGTGTCCCCCAGGGATGATAACTCCGCGGCCAAGAGGCTGGAGCGGAGTCAGTTCACCGACGAGATGGACGCCCGCTTCGGGTTCGACCGCATGAAGGAACCGGGCGAGAAGACGGGCTGGCTGGTCAACATGCACCCGGTACGTCCACGACCCCTCCTCTGCGGTCACTAACCAGGTTATCTGTGAGGGTACTGTCCTGTACAGGTTGCTGTGAGTCCAGATGTTTACTGAGGCTTACTAGCCTTTTGACCAAGTGTCTGGGTGATATTCCTGTGGGCATCTGCTTGAGTTGAGTTGGACGTAAAATGACCCCCTGGGTCCGTTCCTCTACTCCAGACAGAGATCCTGGACGACGACAAGCGACTGATCAGCGCTGTGGATTACTACTTCATCCAGGAGGATGGGAGTCGGTTCAAGGTGATCTGATTCGGTGCCTCGGTGCTGCAGAGAGGCAGTTTGTTCAATGCACTACAAATGACATGTCATCGCCGATAACCGTACAGTGCCTCATGTGTATTCCTGCTTCAATCCTCCGCCTACAGGCAGCTCTCCCCTTCAAGCCCTATTTCTACCTAGCCACCAAAAAGGTGAGTGAAAGTCTCCTGATAGACCTCTTTGATAAAGCAGAAAGACATTAAGAATACTAGGATATTAAGAATATCAAGAGTAAGAATGATGTCCTCCTCCACCAGAACTGCGAGCGAGAGGTCATCTCCTACCTCTCCAAGAAGTACCAGGGCAGAGTGTCCAAGCTGGAGGTGATCTCCAAGGAGGACCTGGACCTGGTGAGTACAGCCCCTGGTGAGAGGACCACGGTGCAGGTCTCCCTGTTAACGGTCAGTGCAGTCCTGGTCTGAACCTGGTGTTTATGTCGTGCCCCCAGCCCAACCACCTGGTGGGCCTGAAGAGGAACTACATCAAGCTGTCCTTCAACACCATGGACGACCTCACCAAGGTCCGCAGGGAGATCTCGCCGGCCGTCCGGAAGAACCGGGAGAAGGAGCAGTCCAACGACGCGTACACCGCCATGCTGTCCAGGTACTGATACCCTGAGACCCACATGGCCCGGCGGCGTTCGCCTGGTGCCTCTGTTCCTCTGACCCCTGGGTTCTGTTCCACTGACCCCTGGGTTATGTTCCTCTGAGCCCTGGGTTCTGTTCCTCTGAGCCCTGGGTTCTGTTCCTCTGATCCCTGGGTTCTGTTCCTCTGATCCCTGGGTTCTGTTCCTCTGAGCCCTGGGTTCTGTTCCTCTGATCCTTGGGTTCTGTTCCTCTGACCCCGGGGTTCTCTGTTCATCTGACCCATTGGGTGTCTCTGTTCCTCAGCGCTGTGGGTTCTCTGTTCTCTGTTCCTCTGATCCATGGGTTCTTCTGTGCTCCTCAGCGCCATGGCGGGCGGGAGTGTGACGATGGAGGAGGAGGACGGGCGCTACAAGAAGATGTCTGACCAGCTGGACAACGTGGTGGACATGAGGGAGTACGACGTGCCCTACCACGTCCGGGTGTCCATCGACCTGAAGATCCACGTGGTGAGGCCCGGTTTCGGTTCAGCTCTCCTGTCTGTGACTCCCCTGACGTGTGTCCTGGGTGTTCTGACGGCTCCGTCCTCTCCTCAGGCCCACTGGTACAACGTCCGGTACCGCGGCACCGCCTACCCTCCGGAGATTGTCCGCCGGGACGACCTGGTGGAGCGACCCGTAAGAACCTCTGCCTTAGCTCAGTGTTTCAGGCAGTGAACCGTAGACCGCTCTCAGGTGGGCTTCACGCGTGTCTCTGCTGTCTTGTAGGACCCGGTCGTTCTGGCCTTCGACATCGAGACCACCAAGCTGCCTCTGAAGTTCCCCGACGCAGAGACGGACCAGATCATGATGATCTCCTACATGATCGATGGACAGGTGTGGGATTACGTTACGGTTCCCCTCCTCCTCCTCCTCCTCCTCCTTCATATTCTGTCCCTGCCTTCCAAAGTCCTGGTGTCCACTACTGGGACTAATCTCGGTCTTGTTTTGAAGGGCTTCCTCATCACCAACCGAGAGATCGTGTCGGAGGACATCGAGGACTTTGAGTTCACGCCCAAGCCCGAATACGAAGGCCCCTTCACCGTCTTCAACGAGGTCGATGAGGTGAGGGAAGAATGTCAAACTGATGAAGTACTCAGCAGGGACACCTTGTTTCAAGCCTTATTTCAGTGTAACTCTAGCCTTATTCCAGTGTAACTCTAGCCTTATTCCAGTGTAACTCTAGCCCTATTCCAGTGTAACTCTAGCCTTATTCCAGTGTAACATGGTCCATTGTGTGTGTGTCTTCTCCTCCAGGCAGCCCTCATTCAGCGGTTCTTCGATCACGTTCTAGAGACCAAGCCCAACATCTTTGTCACGTACAACGGGGACTTCTTTGATTGGTGAGCTCATACAAACTCCCTACGCTCCCTCCACTCGTCTCCTCTCCTGGTGCCTTGCTCACGTACCCCCTCCTCCGCCGGTTTCTCTCCAGGCCCTTTGTGGAGACCCGGGCGCTGCAGCACGGCCTCACCATGTACAAGGAGATCGGCTTCCAGAAAGACAACCAGGGGGAGTACAAGGCCTCGCAGGCCATCCACATGGACAGCTTCAGGTGGGGCTCCGCCTGCTGCTGCAACGCCGATGCTGCTAGAACCTCCTAGAGCTTTAATAGGCTGCCGGTGTGTGTTCAAGGAGGCAGGGAAGGCCAGCGTGTGGAGGCCTCCGCAAAAGACTCAAGACTCATTTGTTCAGAGTTCATCTAGACTCTGCATAGTTTCCTCCCTTACCCCCCCCCCCTCCCACGCCCCTCTTACGCACTTATTGCATGTTGTATGTCCTGGCACTTGATGTACACACTTATTTTACGTCATACTTAGTTATAGTACTTAGCTGTGTAGCATCTTATCCTAGCCGTTTTTGTTGTATACAGGGAATGGGTTAACCTAGTGATGGTTAGTGCTTGGCACTTGGGTCTATGAACATCCTTACTGTACTGACGGTAGTGATATATTGTTTCTCTTTCTAACAAATGTTCTGACCCCTGCTGACCCCTGCTGACCCCTGTTGACCCCAGGTGGGTGAAGAGGGACAGCTACCTGCCGGTGGGGAGCCACAACCTGAAGGCGGCGGCTAAGGCCAAGCTGAGCTACGACCCCGTGGAGCTGGACCCCGAGGAGATGTGCCGCATGGCCACCGAGGAGCCGCAGGTACACATAATGCACGCAAAGTCAGACGCGCACACGCAGACACACACACACACGACAACAACACATGATGGGTCAACAGGGCTGGACTGATGTGTTGTGTTGGTTTGTACGCGATGGCGTAGAAGCGGTATCAGCAGTAGATCTTCTCCGTCTCCTCAGACCCTGGCCACCTACTCTGTGTCGGACGCCGTGGCCACGTACTACCTCTACATGAAATACGTTCACCCCTTCATCTTCGCCCTGTGCACCATCATCCCCATGGAGCCCGACGAGGTAGGTCCTACCTGTTCTCCATCACCTGGCCCACCCTTTAAAAAATCGGACCCTTCTGGACCCCGGTGCTCAGCCGCACGCTGCTGGGGGACCGGTCCCTCTTCTGGGGTCCAGGTCCTGGTCGTCTGGTCTGGGAACTTCTCCTGGTCCTTTTAGAGGGCTGTTCTTAAGACCCTTATGACTGTCACTGGGATTAAGGGTTATACAAATAAGTTTGTCTGTTCCGTGGCTCCTCCTGGTTTGTGGTGGTTCTCCTCCGCAGCTCCTCCTGGTTTGTGGTTCTATCTACTGTGGTTTGTGGTGGTTCTCCTCAGTGTTTCCTCCTGGTTTTATGGGGGGGGTTCACCTCCACTCTACTCACCCTGGTTGTGGTCTGCGGTCCCCAGGTGCTGCGGAAGGGGTCGGGCACGCTGTGCGAGGCCCTGCTGATGGTGCAGGCCTTCCACGCCAACATCGTGTTCCCCAACAAGCAAGAGCAGGTGTTCAACAAGCTGACGGACGACGGCCACGTGCTGGACTCCGAGACCTACGTGGGGGGCCACGTGGAGGCCCTGGAGTCCGGCGTGTTCCGCAGTGACATCCCCTGCCGCTTCAAGATGGTACGGTCCCAGTGTGGCACTGGGGGGGGTCACTGTGGGGGGGACTGTCTCCTCACACTGTGTGTGAGGAGAAGGTCCTTTACTTAATCGCAGACGGGAATTGTGGGTTTCTTTGTAGAAAGTAGCGGACATGGGAACTGAAAAAGGATCAAACATTGATGACATGATATGTTTGATAAAAGAGTAAAAACTCAATACGTAAACATTACGGACAGAAGTGATCTGACTGGGCTAAAGACGTCCAGTGCAGGCCTCCTCCACCAGTACGCGGTGTATGCCTGACCCCGTGTCCGGTGTGTTCTTTGTGTCCGTTTTGCGCTGGCTGACAGAACCCGGCTGCGTTCGACTTCCTGTACCAGCGCGTGGAGATGACGCTGCGCCACGCCATCGAGGAAGAGGAGAAGATCCCCCTGGACCAGGTCACCAACTTTGAGGAGGTGGGCTACCGTTTATCATCTACATCGTCTACAAATCAACAATAGCATTGTTATTAGCATTAGCATCATCTTAGCATCTTAGGTGCTGCTGGGCTCAAAGATTGGCCTGGTATTTTTATTTCATCCTAATTTGACTAATTTCATCATTCTTTTGTGTACTAATCACCAGTTTAATGTAAAGCACTTTTCATTACATTTTACTGTCATATTGCTTCATATTGTAGTTCCTTGTCTGTGTGGGTTTGTGCTCTTAATCACGTTGAACCATGTACTGTTGTGCAAAATCCTCACTGCCATTAAAGTTGAGTTGAACGTCTCCCTGTCCAGTTGTGTGAGGAGATCAAGGCCAAGCTGGTGTCTCTGAAGGAAGTGCCCAACCGCATCGAGTGCCCCCTCATCTACCATCTGGACGTGGCGGCCATGTACCCCAACATCATCCTCACCAACCGCCTGCAGGTACGCAGCCCTCAGCATTATACATGTAGCATGTATGTTACTACCATACTGCAGCCCTCAGCATACATGTACCATGTATGTTACTACCATACTGCAGTCCACAGCATCATACATGTACCATGCATGATGCATGTATCCTGTCATGTGTCATGGATTGATTATTGTTGTGTTGCATCCCTTTTTAAAGCGGTGGTTTTGCTGTTTTGCACTAAATCCCCTCTATAAATAAAGTTGAATTAGATCAGGGGTCGGATTCCCTGCTGAAAGGTTCCAGGTTCGAACCCCAGGACCCTCCGTAAGAGACGCGCTGACCCTCATACCTGCTCTTTAAAGACCTGCTCTCCACAAACCCACTGCAAGTGTTTTGGGGATGAAAGCATGAGGACTAAGTGATGAACGTGTGACCCCCACCCCACAGCCGTACGCCATGGTGGACGAGGCCATCTGCGCTGCCTGTGACTTCAACAAGCCCGGAGCCAACTGCCAGAAGAAGATGTCCTGGCAGTGGAGGGGAGAGATCAGTAAGACATCTGAACTGTCCTGTTGTGTTAAAATAGCCTGTTGGGAACTGTTCCCCTGTCAGAAGTCTACTGAGACTGGCTGAGCAACCGTGTCATGAACGCCACATCATCAGATTCTGATTCATAATTT
>JAOPUD010000009.1:23370261-23394010 GCA_027122715.1 Trisopterus minutus
AAAATATGTAGTTTTTAGGTAACAAATCGATTTACTATTTTGATCGAGAGTTTAAGATCAGTAGAAAAAAAATACCATAACATGAAAGTAAATCAAATAAGACAAATGATAAAATAATGTGTTTTTTAAAATGCCTGCTTCTGGGTTCAGCTGAGCCCAAGGAAGCTCTGAAGAGCGGCTTGTCTGACATGGAGTACCTGAGGTCCAAGGTGGCCTCGACGGAGGAGACCATGGAGGAGGAGGGTGGGGAGGAGGAGGAGGAGGAGGAGGATGAGCGGACACCTGGGGTCCAGGCCGACAGTGCTTATGAGAGCGGGGACAGAGACAGCCTCCCCAAGCCCGCTGTGACCCCCGGGGGGGAGAAGAAGCCGCAGCGAGGCAAAAAAGCCAAGCAGGAGGTGAACACTCGCACGTTACTACACACACACGTTGTTCCGTCTTTACACCTTCCATCCCCTGACCCACGGCCCCCTGTTGTGCAGACGGAGCCCGCCACGGACTTCACGGTGAAGCTGAGAGGAGCTCCGTTCACCGTCAAAGAGGTGAGCGCCGGCGCACCTTTCTGATCGTAATGCTCTTCCTTTTTTTGGGGGAGTCATTTTTTCGAATTCAAGGTAAAGAACCTTGAATTGTTTGTTTCCTACAAACTGGATGTAACTGTTGACTCATGTTGACACTCTTTCTCTGTTGTCATGACAGCAACAAATCCGAGAGTTCATGACCCCTCTGAAGCCGGCCGCCATCCGGATCGGACGCAACGAGAGCGGCAACAGAACCGGTGTGTGGAGCGTTAAAGTTAATCTCCTCTCCTCCTTCCTCTTCCTCTCTTCCTCTCTGCTATCAACGGTGGTGGTGTTTGTAGATTATGCGTCCTCATGTTAACCGTGGCTCTCTCTATCTCGGCCCCCAGGTTACATTTATGTTGATCTGCACTCGGATGCCGAGGTAGACAAGGCCCTCCAGAAGACCAACGACTACATGGGTGGGTTCTAATAAATAAGCACACTGTTGTTTAACAACACGTTGGTAAAGGCGTGTCGTAACGTGTGCGTACGCATGACTCACCCGAGGACCCCGTGTCTCCAGGCGGACGCTACATCGAAGTGTTTCGCGTGGACGGCTCCAAGGACAGTGCCTGGAAGAAGAAGCGGGAGAAAGAGGCGGAGCAGAACTTCGCCAGAGCGCTGAAGGCGGACGAGGAGGAGGAGGACGTGGCCGAGTCGGGCCGCATCTTCATCCGGAACCTGCCCTACACCTGCAGCGAGGAGGACATCAAGAACCTGTTCACCCGGCACGGTGCGTTGGAACCTGGATTCAAATAAGAGTTGTTCCTATCCCGATACCAGTGTGGGAAACACCTGCAGTGTCCAGTGTGTGTGAGAACGCAAGTCTATGCGCCAATCCGATGCTACACACTACTACACACAGGGAAAGAACATCAAAAATACGTGCGGTGGCGTGCGTCCTCAGTCAGAGGTGGAAAGTCGGAAACGGGAAACGCTTTCCATTTCCGCGTGCGTTCGTGCTACCACGTCGGAAAAACATTGACGCTCACGCTTCACTAGAAGAATACAAATGTATTATTATGAATACGGATTTTAAGTGTAAACAATGAAAGGTATTGCTGACGGTAAGTGAACCGACTCTACGTTGCTGTCGTCGTTAGAGAACCCTACAATAAGAACAAGTGCTATCGGTAGTGACGTTATGCTTGATGCTGTATCGTGTACATACTCGGTGTCGGCCGATACTCAAGTTCAGGAATATTAATTGGTATTGGGAAGAAAAAAAATTACCCAGAGGAACGCAGCGTTCTCCTGAACGTTAACGGAGGTCCTCTCCCTGCAGGGCCGCTCTCAGAGGTGCTGTTCCCCATCGACAACCTCACCAAGCAGTCCAAGGGGTTTGCCTTCGTCACCTACATGATCCCAGAGAACGCCGTGGCAGCCATGTCCCAGCTGGACGGACACGTGTTCCAGGTGAGGTGATGCCCAGCAGCTAGAGAGGGTTGGCTGGTAGCCACCAGAAGGTTGCTGGTTCGATCCCAGGCCCCTCCTAGCTGTCGTGTCGAGGTGTGCCCTGTGCGGGACGCCCTCACCCTGACGGCTCCGGACGAGCCGGCTGTCGTCCTGAGGGGCTGACACCACCATCGGTGTGTGAATGTGTGTATGAACGGGTGAATGGTTGGCAATATTGTAATGCGCTTGGGTGGATACTGGCTAGAAAAGTGTGACATAAATGCAGTCCATTTATAATTTACCCTCCTCCATCTCCACCTAATCGCTCCTCCTCTGCCTCCTCCTCCAGGGCCGCATGCTCCACCTGCTGCCCTCCACCCTGAAGAAGGAGAAGGATGACTCGGCGGAGGCCACTGGAGGCTCCTCCTTCAAACGGCAGAGAGACGCCAAGAGCAAAGCGGCCAGTAACAGGTACGCATCTGCTTTAGGAGGCTAATGACCTGTGAACTTCGACCTTTGAACTTCACATCTCATAAAGATGGTAATGACCTGCGGCCGTTTGACCTGTGCACTTATTGTTTTCAAGCTAGTGAACTGTATGTCTCTCCTTAAGCTCGCATAACTGGAACAGCCTGTTTGTGGGAACCAACGCCGTGGCAGACGCCATCGCTGAGAAGTACAACACCACCAAGAGCCAAGTGCTGGACCACGTGAGTAGCCTCCTCCTCCTCCTCCTCCTCTCCAGAGCGGCCTGGACACCAGCAGGTCAGACTCTCTTGAGGAGAGGGTGTGAATACAGATGGATAGGTGGTTAGGTCGTATGCTTCACTCCGACCCAGGCCATAGCCACCATGAACCAGAGTCTTCCCACATCCCTTCCCTGGGATCGGCCCTCACTGGACTTCATTCTATCGTACACTGAGAGGGATACTTGCACCATTTTTTCACCCAAAGTTTACCAATAGCAAAGCCTCCACACAACGTATGTGTGTTTCTATGATTCTCATCATTTATTCTAGTATCTGACTGCACCACGAGGCTCTTTTCAGTGTGTCCGTGTTGTGATTCCCGTGCTCCGTCCGTCCGTCCCGCTCCAGGAGTCCCGAGGCAGTGTGGCGGTCCGCATGGCCCTGGGGGAGACCCAGATCGTCCAGGAGACCCGGCAGTTCCTGCTGGACAACCGGGTGTCCCTGGACTCCTTCAGCCAGGTGGGTCCCCTCCTCTTCTCCCTGCTCCCCAAACCACCTCCTCTCCCTGCTCCCCAAACCACCTCCTCTCCCTGCTCCCCAAACCACCTCCTCTCCCTGCTCCCCAAACCCCCTCCTCTCCCTGCTCCCCAAACCCCCTCCTCTCCCTGCTCCCTGGTCTCTCCGTCCCGTCTGACCCGACGGTGTCTCCGTCCCGTCTGACCTGACGGTGTCTCCGTCCCGTCTGACCTGACGGTGTCTCCTCCCCAGGCAGCGGCGGCCCGCAGCAACACGGTGGTCCTGGTGAAGAACCTTCCGGCTGGCGTCACCCAGAAGGAGCTGGAGGAGGTGTTCGCCCCTCACGGCTCCCTGGGCAGGGTGCTGCTGCCCCCCTCGGGGCTCACCGCCATCGTGGAGTTCCTGGAGCCCACCGAGGCCAAGAGGGCCTTCATGAAGCTGGCCTACAGCAAGGTAGGGGGTGGTGGATGAGGGGGTGGAGTCTGCTCTTTAACCAATAGAAACGAGCAGATGAAGAGAGGAGGAGAAAGTGGTGGGTGGGTGGGTGGGTGGCAGAGGAGAGGAGGAAGGAGGGGGTGGGAGGAGGAGGAGGGATTGGGTGAAGGAGGAGAGGGAGAAGGAGCGTCTACACCGCAGGGGGGGGGATAGATTCTGGGTGGCTACAAGGCTTAGACGCATGCTAGAGCGAACACGACCGCGTTCCCCGTCACTAATGCTTTCACCATCTCCTCCCCAGTTCCACCACATCCCCTTGTACCTGGAGTGGGCCCCTGGGGGGGTGTTCAGCGCTGCGCCGTCTACACCCGGTACGGTTCCTCCTCCCGCTCTCGACTCCCCGGGGTTTCTGTTTCCAAAAGGTTGTGTTTTGTTATTTTGTTGCACAGAGCAGTCGTTTGACGTGAGCTCTGTCTCGTAGATGTGTCCGTGTCGACCACTCCAGCACCGCCGGGAGACGCAGCCGTGAAGGAGAAGGAGAAGGAAGAGGAGGAGGAGGAGGAGGAGGAGAGCGTTCCTGGTTCCACGCTGTTCATTAAGAACCTTAACTTCAGCACCACAGAGGAGACGCTTCAAGAGGTGGGTAGAGCAGGGTTGGAATTCTAATATTAAAATACAAACTGCCTCCCCTATCCCCTCTCCCCTCTCCTATCCTCTTGTCGTCGACTCATGTGGAACATTGTTTGTTGCCAGACATTCTCCAAATGTGGCAAAGTGACCTCCTGCACCGTGTCCAAGAAAAAGGACAAAACGGGTAAGTTTTGCTATGTTTTATTTCTTATCTGGACCTAAAGAATTCCTGTATTGGTGGCAAAAGATGCAAACAACTCCTGTCGTTTATTAGCAAAGTCTAACTTCTGCTCTCTCTGCCCATCCTTTTATATTACAAAAACAAGTCATTTGAATAAATTCTGCATTTTACCAGAAGGGGGCGATAGTGTAATCTAAATAAAAATGTGCTTCAGTCCCAAATTCTGGAATCTAGCCGAACTTCACTTCCAGGTCCTTGGAAGATATTTGTGGGCATGTTATTATCACTAAGTGTATTCCATAACACTGTCCCTGCACGATTTCTACTTCCAGGCAAGATGCTGTCCATGGGCTACGGCTTTGTCCAGTATCAGAAGCCTGAGTCTGCCCAGAAGGCCATGAGGCTGCTCCAGGTACAGACTCATTCACCCAGCGAGAGGGGAACATAGTATAGTTGAACTCACTTCAGTGCTTCTTGTCTTATCTTAGTATATTCATGATAAGGATGGCTGACCCCTGCATAAAGAGGAGTGCCTTCTACATTTTCACTTACTACTGGCAAATGACATCTCCAATTCTATAGTATCTGAGGCTTTGTATAATGGAGCCTTCTCAAACCCGGGACCTTTCTGACTGGACTGACCCTTCTCCCCTTCCGTTCCCCAGCACTGTTCTGTGGACGATCATCAGCTAGACATCAAGATTTCTGAGCGAGCCACAAGGTGAGAGGATGCTAAAAAAACATCAAGATAAATGCTAATAAAATGTTAATGAGTATGCACCTTAAAAAGCTATTCTGAATTATTATTATCGTTATGAAATATGATCATGTTTGAGCTCTGGTTTGGACACAATGTGTACAGGAGAGAATAACATAATTCATAAAATTGTAATAGCCTACAGCCATTTAAAATGTGCAGCAATAATCAGCACATATAATGTTGAACTAATTCAACAAATACTCGACATCGTATTTTTCCCCAATGGTAAATGGCCGCGTTCCCCTGGTGGTGAACCACTGGTTCCATCAAAGCCCCCCTCAGCCTGAGGCTCAGTGGTTTGAACTGGTCTACTCTGGTCCCTCTCGTCTGCAGGTCTGACCAGGTGACCCACAAGAAGAAGCAGGCGGACAAGAAGCAGACGGGAACCAAGATCCTGGTCCGCAACGTCCCCTTCCAGGCCTCGGTCCGGGAGATCAGGGAGCTGTTCAGGTGGGTCTGCGCCCCTCTCTCTCCCTCCTATCTCTCCGTCTTCTCTCCCTCCTCTCTCTCCATCCTCTCTCTTCTCTCTCCCTCTTCTTTCCCTTCTCTCCATCCTCTCTCTTCTCTCTCCCTCCTCTTTCCCTTCTCTCCCTCCTCTCTCTCTCCACTCTCTGACTCACATCACAGCATTGCTCTATTTGGTCTGTAAAATATTTGAACAAAGATTAATGATTAGATTAGGGTTAGTTTCACTCCATCATCGCTCCTCTCCTCTCCTCTCTCCTCTCTCCTCCCCGCTCTCCTCTCCTCCCCTTCCGTCTCCTCTCCTCCTCTCATGCCTCCCCTCTCCTCACCTCCCCTCTCCTCTCCAGTACGTTCGGTGAGCTCCAGACCGTCCGTCTCCCTAAGAAGTCTGCAGGTGATGGATGCCACCGCGGCTTCGGCTTCATCGACTTCCTCACCAAGCAGGACGCCAAGGTGAGGGCGTGAGCCTCTCGTACACATACACACGCCGTGTGTACTCAGGTCAGGGTTTACCGTATGTTGATGCTTTTCCTAATTCACCTTTTAATTAGTGTTAGTGGTCGACCCTTGCCCCCCGTCAGCAGCAGGCCAGGGTCCATAAGGGTCCTAAAGACCTGCTGGTTGTTTGTAATCAAACCCTTCAGCTCCTAGGGCCACGCTATTAGGACAACATTCGCAATTGTGATTCCCTTTCCCGGTGTTGTGATTGGGATTTGTCATCGCGGCTGACGGTAGACCATTTCAGTGGCCACCGTCGAGATGAATATGCAGCTCGCTGTGAATCCCACTGCAACATGTGACGCCGATGTGTGCTGAGGTCGTGTGATGTTGCGTCTCCAGAAAGCGTTCACGGCGCTGTGCCACAGCACCCATCTGTACGGCCGGCGCCTGGTGCTGGAGTGGGCGGAGGGGGAGGACGCCGTGGAGACGCTGAGGAGGAAGACGGCGGAACACTTCCACGGTACCTCAGCGGAATGAGGCTCAATACCATAACACAAACTATCAACACAAACATTCCTGACTCATGGGCTGATTTTGTATCTCTCTCTCTCATCTCCCTCTATGTCTCTCTGCCTCTCTCTCTCTCTCTCTGTCTATGTCTCGGGTCTCTCTCTCGTCTCGGGTCTCTCTCCTCTGTCTCTCTCTCTTGTGTCTCTCTCTCTCCCTCCTGTCTCTCTTCTCAGTTGTGGATAAGAAACGCCGCCGGGCCGAGTTGATGGAGGGGATCATTGAGTCGATAGAAACCGGCGGAGGAGAAGACCAAAATGCGTAGCTTTGTCTTTCCTCAAAATGTTTTGCAATACACAATGGTTTGGTGAACCGCGTGATTTCCTGTGGACGAGTGTAAAAAACGAATTATGTTAAAGCACTACCAACGTCCTTCAAGAGATTGCAAATGTTGTTTGACATGATAAAACAACTGTTTGACATTGATATCAAGAGGCAATATGGCTATTGTAGTAGGCCTAATTTTATGTATAAATAAAATCGAATGATTTATAATTACGTTCATGCATTGTATTCTTTTTCTTTGTGATGAAGACGAGGGTGTTTTATTTTGAAAGCAAGTGTGATCACATGACCAGAGTGATCACATGACTTCGTCTTGTAAACATGGCGTTCGGACAGAGACGCACTGCGTCTCCTTATAAGAGTATTTTGTCCGTTTTAGTTGTGTTACTATTCTCTTATTGCCCCGTTGAGGCTGAAATCAGTTCAGCTTTCATCGATCAGCATACGGGCCAGTTATCGATCTCTGACGGATATCGGGAGGACTTCGTCGCCTGGGCGAACTTTACTGATGACATCGAGAAGTCTGGGTGAGTCTCTCTCTCTCGCTCTCTCAGAGAGAGAGTTGTTTACGTCTTATAAATCACATTAACGACGTGGGTGTTCCCTATTTGCTATTTGTAACCTAGAAAAATACGTTTTCTATTAATGCAAACTTGTTATTGTACATTCTGGCTGTGCAGAAAAATTTGCATTTATACCATTCGACTTCCAACACCCCCGACTTCTATTCCGCCTCACTCACATCATTGCTGTGTGTCGTGTTGTCCTCAGCTGGGCCTTCCTGGAGGTTACGACCAGTTACCGCTTCAATGACAGCATCCAGGCGTACGCAGCCGGGGCGGTGGAGGCTGCTGTCACCTCCCAGGTCCGACGCTAAGACCCCGTTAAGGCTGGAAGTACAATCCGATTATACTGTACTGCAATTTGACCCGTGGTTGTGCGTTTTCCATTCCAGCTCATGTACAAACACTGGTTGAACATCCTCATGGGTTACTGCGGGCCCAAAACGTTTGAGTCAGGTTACTGCCTGCGACTGAAGTCATACATCACCACCAACATGGAGTGGGTGATGGAACAGATCCGGGAGCAAGGAAACACGCCGTACTGGCACCAGGTGATTCTCCCCTTACTAAAGTGAATCCTGAGCCTACAACGCGCTTCACTTCTCTCAGAGGAAGCTGACGGTGGCTCCTTGTGATCGGTTGCGTTTCCCCCCCTCAGGCGAACCTGGCCCTGCTCCAGCTGAAGGGCTTGGAGGACAGCTACAATGAAGAGCTGGCGTTCCCCAGCGGCCCCTTCTCCATCAACCCCTTCGGTTTCCTGTAAGTTGAGATGGATTGGTCGGACTCTGTGACCGTGCTTTGGTTCTTACATTCTTCCAGTGCAACGCGTTGTTGATTCGTAGTCCCGTTCCTGGGACCAGAACTTGTTCAGACTGATCCGGGATCAGACCAGTCTCCCCAAGGTCTGGTCCTGTTCCTGGGACCAGACCTTGTTCAGACTGATCCGCGGATAAGACCGGTCTCACCAAGGTCTGGTTCTGAAACCTTTCCTACAGAGTATTTTTAGATCAATCCTGCTCCCGGTGCTCCGGCGAGTCTCCTCCGCTCTGCTAACGTGTTGTTGTTTGTGTTGTTGATAGTGTTGTTGTTGTGGACCAACAGGCTGTTCCAGATGGGCGGGGACATCGAGGACCTGGAGGCAGCCCTCAACAAGTCCAGCCTGACGCGCCCGCTGGGGGCCGGGTCCTGCTCCGCCCTCATCAAAGTGTTGCCCGGCTTCAGGGACCTGCTGGTGTCCCACGACACCTGGAACACGTACCAGTCCATGCTGCGCATCATGAAGAAGTACAGCTTCGCCTACAGCGTGTCTCCCAAAGGTAGGAGAACGTTTCACAGCCTCGCAAACGCGTGACTCTAAAGTCGAAACCAGATCCTGCTTACTAAGCTTTTCTTCTTTTCTTTCTTTTTACTAATCTTCCTCTTTTATTGTTGTGTTTTGTTATTGATTAATATCATGGTTAGGATTGGCAAGACATCCCGTCTTCATAGCGTAGGGCCCACAGGAGTCTTAATGGAACAAGCCAATCAGAAGCATTAATTTACTAGTACTATTATTAGTCTGTATATCTATTAAACTATTATTAAATATATCAGTTCTTATGATGTATTTACTCAATTGTGCTCTATTGGATGCCTAGATTGAATGTTGTTTACATTTTCAGTTTCAGATATTGCTGTATATGCTAATACAGTAGTGGATGTGTGTTGTGGTTGTGTTGCTCCTCCAGACAGCGCCGAGCTCCCAGGGAGGACCACGGCCTTCTCCTCCTACCCGGGATCCATCTTCTCTGGGGACGACTTCTACATCATGAGCAGCCGCCTGGTGCGCAGCTGTAGCTTCTTTATTTAGCAGCTAGCTTCTTTATTTAGCAGCTAGCTTCTTTATTTAGCGTCATGCTAGCGTTTGGGACTCCATCTAAGAATACTTTGGACTGACTTAAGAGTTTGAATTGAGACTATTGAGATATATTTATATATATATATATATATAAAACGTAGTGATCTCATTCTTAATACCCCCGGATAAAGGCTGCCTCTCTTCCTCCAGGTGGCTCTAGAGACCACCATCGGAAACAACAACCCGGACCTGTGGAAGTTTGTGCGTCCCCAGGGGGCCGTGATGGAGTGGCTCAGGAACATCGTGGCCAACCGACTGGCTGCCAGCGGCGAGCAGTGGGCGCAGGTCTTCAGCAAGTACAACAGCGGCACGTGAGTTTGCGCACACACGCACACGCACACACACACACCGGACGGCTGGGGTCTTTCCCAGCTCCCTCTGGGCTACACACAGCATGGTACGACGTCGGAAGTTGACCGACGTTGTGCTAAACGGATGAGCTTCTGTTGTGCTTGTGACAGGTACAACAATCAGTGGATGATTGTGGACTATAAGCAGTTCATTCCAGGGCTAACGGTCATAAAGGATGGGCTCCTAACGGTGCTGGAGCAGATCCCGTGAGTCCCGGTCAATGATCTACTCAACCCCCGCTGATTGTCTTTAGTCCTCTAGGACTAATCTATCGCTGACTGTTGCTACAGGGGGCTGGTGGTCTACGCTGATAAATCTCACGTACTGCGGGAGAAAGGATATTGGGCTAGTTTCAATATCCCGTAAGTACAGACACTTATTCTAAAAAATATGCTCTCCATTGCATTCCATTAGTTTAGTTTTTATATTTTAATGTTCACTATTAGTTTAGTTTATATATTAAAATATTTCCCATTAGTTTAGTTGATATATTTAATTATTCACCATTAGTTTATACATTTAAAGATTCACAATTAGTTCATGGTGGTCTAACTAAGAGTACTTCCTGCCTGTTCCCCGGTGTTCCCTTCATGCTCCTTCCCCTGCCCCTGAGCAGGTACTACCCAGAGGTCTTCAACGCCAGCGGCTGCAATGAGCTGGTAGAGAAGTTCGGCCCCTGGTTCTCTCCGGACCAGAGTCCCCGGGCTCAGATCTTCAGACGAAACCAGACGGCTGTTGTAGACCTGGACTCCATGGTTCGCCTCATGAGGTGAGGTCCCACCGGGGTCACGACCGGCTGGTAAAGACCGGTAATTTTGCAGGAGTTTTGTAGTTTTGTAGGTTCATTCCTAAGGTACCTCACCCGTGTTCCCTCTCAGATATAATAACTACAAAGAGGATCCGTTGTCGCAGTGCGATGCCTGTAATCCCCATGCCAACGGGGAGAACGCCATCTCCGCCCGCTCGGATCTGAACCCGGCCGACGGGACCTACCCGTTTGGGGCTCTGACCCAAAGGCCGCACGGAGGGACGGACATGAAGGTTTGGCCCTTTCTCCTCGGAGACGTCTGGTTTTTAGGGCTATTTATTGTGGCACGGATCAAACAAGCAATGCTTTAATAAACAAACCTCAGGGGTCCTTAAAGAGCCTTTAGCCTCAGAAAACATTACATTTAGGGCCAGACACTTATCCAAAGCGTCTTACAATAAGTACATTTGTCAGAACAAAGAGAAACAACATATATCGTGGTTGGTACAGTAACAATGTTCATAGAACCAAGTGCCAAGCACTCACAATCGCTAGGTTAACCCCTTCCCCGTACACAACTAAGATAGCTATGATAAGATGCTACACAATGCTAAGCTACTGTTTTTAAGTGCAAGGACGTACAGCATACAATAAGTACGTACATTTACATTAGACTTGATGGTAAACCGCTTGTTGGCTGTGTCTCTGGCCCCGTGCCGCTTGCAGGTGACCTCGTACGGGATGTCCCGGGGGTTCGAGATGCTGGCGGTGAACGGGCCCACCGCGGACCAGGTGCCCCCCTTCCAGTGGAGCACCTCACCCTACAAGGACCTGCTGCACATGGGACACCCCGACACCTGGACCTTCAAGCCCGTTATGGTCACCTGGTCCTCCTAACGGTGGGGGGGGGGAGGGGGACACAGGACCACGGGCAGTGGGCTAATGAAACATTAGGAGCCCAGTTTGCACTATCCCGCCACTCATGGGGGGCTCATCGTTCTCAAGGCTGGACCTCAATGTAATGAAGGGCCTGACGCCACAGCTTCAGTCTCTATGTGCATCAGTTGCATGTGGACGCATTAACTGGGTCAGATTACCCACAAATTCAGAATCGTTGCTTCACAGCTTTGGATCTCAGGAACCACTATGTTTTTAAATGGCTGCTTTTTCTAATTTATCTTTTTAATAATGCAATGAATACCACGGAAGCGTAGTGCATTCACTTGAGATAATAATTTTGCAGTTTTTTTAAATAAACAAGATAAGTGAGATATATATATATACCCCATGACCTGCATGGGGTAGGCTGCGGATCAGCCTGACCCTCTGTCAGGTATGGGGTTGACATCCTGATGTCTCAGACATAAACAGGTCAGGTTTGCTTCTATGAATAACAGCTCTTAAGTGAATGAGAGCTTCTCTTGGGATTTCAAGGTATCTCTTTTAATTCAGAATAACAGCAGATTTTTTTTTAATCCATTATGGAATTATGAGATAATTCAGAAAAACGGCTGAATTTTTACTCCATAGAAACCTATCTCAGAATTCATGGATATTGATATCGTTAATTCAGGAAAACTGAATTTATTTTCTCAAGTGACTGCGTTACGTTGCCGTAGGATACAAAAGCCAGACGAGGTTACAAAGTCACCCCCCTAATACATGTGCTGCCTCTTGATTCCTGCCTTGACTTCTTGTCATTATTTTATCAAAGAACTCTCCTGTTCTTTCTTTTCTGCTGTGTGAAGAATCGGTTGCTGTGTGAAGACTCTAATTCAGTGTAGTTATTTTAAAAAAATATGTCAATGGTGATCACCCACTTCGTTCAAGTGAGACTTGGAGAAAGATATGAAAAGAGAAACAATGCGAGAGTATTTCTTGTAGCAGTTTCTATGTTTGTCAACATGAAGGGAAATAAATCTAAAATCAATCAACTGAACTCCTGTTTTTTCATTATTATTTTTAGAAAGTATTTAACCAGTTGATTATTTGTTGTGTGTTGTGTGTCAGATATTCTAAGGATCACATATTGGGTTGTAAAATATTTAGAAAAAAAAAATGGCGGCATATTAGCCACTCCGTTTAAAGACTGAACACAGATTTGACATGGGCCGACAACAAGTATCATAAAGGGTCAGAATTTAAATAAAATTGATAAACATTTATTTCAGTGACTTATTTGTCTCACGGAAGAAGCCAACCGTTGCGTTAACCAATGAGAGGAGGGTCCGTCTCCAGACGCACCATATGGACCAATGAGGGCCGGGGGCGTCTCACTCCTCACGACGGAAAGAAACAGGAAGTGATCATGGGATATAAATCCACGTCCTCCGAAAGTTGGTGTTCTTTTTATTTGAGTGCGTTTTGAATTTAATTTAAAACCTAAATGTTGGACCTTATATTCCGTTGTATAAAGTAAGAATGCAGCTTCTGCTCCGTGTTTAGGTGGGCGGTAAGGAGACGGTGCAGGAGACCAAGATATGAGGTAACGGATTGTAACGCGTCCTCACTGTCTGCCTCGCTGTTGACTTATTTATTGCAATACTTTCTGCATTTTAATGGACAGACTTGAATGGTAGGTTCTACACCGCACTGATAGCCGGTGTTGGTGTTCTGTGTGTGTCTACGTGCCTCCACGTTGGAGCAGCTCCATTGGGTTCAGCTCTTGCTTCACTAAACTGCTTTTACTATCTCTGTTTCCAGATAACGCTCGTCCACCTCCTGCTCGGACCCAGTGATGTGTGCCTGCCAGCCTGGGGTGAACCTGAGGGACTATGTCTCTCTTCATCCACCTGAGGTCACCTTCTTCCTCTGCCTTCTGAGTCTGTCCTTCTCCCTCCTCTGCCTCCGTTTCTATGGACAGACTCACACTCTGCCCAACCCTGACACAACAACGGTAATAACCAAATGGAAAACCATCACAACCGAATAGACAAAGACACGCTCACAAAGTGTGTGAGCGTGGTAAATACAAATATACATCTAGCCTATTTAAATGCACCCAACAGACCAATTAACAGTTATTATGTTGCATGGAAATGCAAAGATTCCGCATTATAATTGTATTTTGGCAAAGAGCAGAGCTGGGACGCGCCATGACGCTTTGATTCTTTAAGGACTGGAACCTCCTGCTGGCCTCCCTGTCAAAGTTCCAGTTGTGCGCTGAAGGCAATGGCAGCTGGGCGGAGGCGAGCTCCCGGACGCCCTCTCCTCATCCACAGGACCCCACGGACAGTGGACCGCCGGAGGACACCCAGCTGCATCGCAGGGTGCCCCTGGTGGTGGGGGGGGCCTACAGCTCCCCCAGTCCTCCTCTGGAGGAGCTGAGCCTCCACGCGGCTGTGACGGCCTCCCAGCTCGGGCTCTCGGGTGAGGCTGGATGAGCCTGTGTGAGGCCAACGGAACAAAACGTTATCAATGCTATCATGAGTGTCTTTTCCTAGCTATCTCGTTTTATACGGGGAATGGGTTAACCTAGCGATTGTTAGTGCTTGGCACTTGGTTTTATGAACATCCTTACTTTACCGATAGCCATATGTTGTTGTTTCTCTTTCTGTTGACTAATGTACTTGGATAAAAGTGTCGGCTAAATGCCCCAAATGTAAATGTAAATCTATCAGGATGTGTATTTGATCCGTAACACACAGTATTGCGTATATCTCTTATATACACTCTCTTCCCCAGGCAATGCCTCTGTGAGTGTGACCGTACACGTGTTGTCCGAGGCAGAAGGAAAGGATAAATATACCTGTCTTACCATCAGCGGGCCCACACGTCTCCTGCCTTTGGACCTGTGAGTTTTTACCGTTAAAGACCATGCCTTTCACACATCCCATAATTCATCATCATCATCAGGACGTGAGTTGGGCTTTGTGCTTCCAGCCTGCCCCCTGAATGTCCGCAGACTGAGAGCGCCCCGCCCAACGTCCACCTCGTCACGCTGACCCCCAAGGCCAGCCCCCCCTTGGCCTCCCAGAGCTGCTTCAGTTTACAGTCCTCCCACGACCCGTCGCTCACCGTCATGCTGACTCAGGTAGGTCCACAGCTTGTGATCCACTATAGAACTCGCTATTTAGATTTGACTTGACTACCGTCCACAACATGGCACTTAATGTACACACTTATTGTATGTTGTACGTCCTGGCACTTAACAATAGTACTAAGCATTGAGTAGCATCTTATCCTAGCTTTCTTTGTTGTATACGGGGAATGGGTGAACCTAGCGATTGTTAGTGCTTGGCACTTGGTTCTATGAACATCCTTACTGCACCGACAGCCATATATTGTTGTTTCCATTTCTTCTGAAAAATGTACTTATTGTCAGTCGCTCTGGATAAAAATGTCTGCGCTGCTCCTGGCTCTGCCCCCTCGCGGCTCCCTGAATCTGGCCCCCCTCTGCTCCTCTCTGCAGGAGGACCAGGCGGTGGCGGGACGCCACCTGCTGGAGGTGGGCGTGTGTCTGCTGGGCGTGTGTCTGGTGTTCTGTTTGTACGCCAGCCTGAGGCGCTCCCCTCGCCGACACCCTGGGAACGCACCGGACCGCCACAAAAGCACCGTAAGTGAAGGCCGATGTTACGGCCACTGTCAGGCCCTTTATTGTTTGGTTGGAGATCTAACTAACCTATTATAAAGTTACAATTCAGCAAGATGGTCCAATGGACCGTTTGGGTTTTTCACTCCAAGGAAAAATGGAAATATTGAAATTGGGATCAGAATATAATGTGAATATATTCACAAACTCATTTTTGAATAAAGTTAACCGTTATTTTACCCTAACTGTCACAGTTGACACTACAACTAAATGTTTTTGTTTGATGTTAAGGTGTTTAGTGGACCAGATAAGGTTGTCTCTGTCTAATGTCTACACAGGGTTTGGGTTTTTTAAAGTTTTCAGGCCACCTTCTTAAACACGGCTGCTCTTCTTCTCTGGTTTACAGCAACCCCTCGTCAGTCCAGCCCACTGACTTCATATTTATGCCCACTTTTTCTTGAAGAAACTTCAGAGTTAAATCTCTGAACACGAGATGGATAGCCAACATGAAAGTCATCTTTGGAACTCCATATCCAGATCAACACGGTGCCATTATCTGCAAACTCATGGATTCTCAAGTGGTTAAATTCCAAAGTGCAGTTTCACACGATCTTGCATAACTCTGGTTTACATGTAAGTTGTAGCACATTGGATGTACTGCTGTTAATATGAACTTTGATCCATCAAGTATTTTAATTGTATTTTTGTTCTACTCTGGGAGTTTTATTTTATTTTAATAATAATATGAAATAAATGAAATGGTCTGAATGTTCAATAGGTTAATGTTCCTGTGTTTAGATTTCCGTGGTTTTACTCACGTTGTATGTCAGGTTCTTTCATCAGATCATCATCATCCAAGTGGGCGATCAGATGAGCTCTAGGTTCATTCTACTCACCGAATGAACTGTGATACTGAATGTGTGTCCGATAATAAAAAGACAAACAAAAACAGAATCCACTGCACCAAAATAAAGATCTCACAGCAAGTGTAGACAAATGTAGTAGACAAATGACTTCAAATTCATATTCATATTCAAGCTGCCTCGAATGTTAAGTTTTCTCACATTGCATTAGCTTTACAAGTTAATTTTAAGTGCAACACATGTTACTTTTAGTGATCCATAAACGGCCCGCTTAGTTGGTTGGAGTTTAACCACTGACACCAAACACTAGCCTTGCTATTGCTAGACCAAGCTGAACCGTAGATAGCACGTTGCTGCTGTCATATATACATCATATTCTTCAGCACAAGAGGCGTGATCAACTGGCGGAGTTAAATTTACTCTGTACGCAATTGGCTTCTTGCGGTCGCTTCCCTGTTGTCATTGTGTTAAACCAGCCAATAGCGCGCCAGGGGGAAAATCCAGTTTGGCGATCGGCTCCCGCTAAAACATATCGAAACTATAAAGACATGTATTGCTCTTCTCCTGACCCTTCTGCGGGGCGAACTCAAATCGCCGGCAGAATGGGCGGGGCTACCCAGTCTAGACTCTACAGAGTTCAGTGGCACCCGGGCCCGTCTACGGAGGTGTCACCAACGCCGCTCGTCCATGTGTGTAATCGTCATGTTTGATAGGTTGTTAAGAAATTCTAAAGATGTTACTGTTCTGATCAAGGTCATGCAACATAAAGCCAATGAGAACACATGAGCCATCGACTCGACTCTGATTCCTCTATATTATAATTCAATTCACTATCGGTTTTTCTTCAATCTTTTTTGTCACAACATGTGTTAAGTTTCGATATCGGCTGTATATGTTATCTATATTAAGCTGGGTGTATCCAGTAACCACGTGGATCCAGAGAAGGCGGACGGTAAAACTCCCCTGCGGAGAGGCTCCGCTCTGCGCATGCCCAGGTCGCTGCTGCTGGGAGTGCGGACCAAAGTATCGAGCGACGGCTGCTTTTCGACGGCCTGTTGTCAACGACGCATGTTTTTCGGAATCGAAACGGACGCAACTGGGCTTTTGTTTCTTCTGGAAATAAACTCGCACACAAGTCGGACTCCTTCACACGATTTGCAAAGTTAGTGAAGCCCCCGGAATGTCGCAGGTAGCATGTAGCATGTAGCAGTGTGTAGCCTGCTTGCTAGCTAGCGGTGCACTGGCCCTAGGTGGAGCTGCTGACTGCATAGGGGTGCATAGAGCAAGGGAAATAAACATTGATGCTATAAACAATGTTGTGGTGTTTGTGCATCATCTGACACCCACCAGCCCTGCAGATTATGTCCTCAGACCCGGGGACACACCACCACCAGCAGCACCGCGACATGGTGGTGTTCACCAAACTGGGGTCCAACGTGACACTTTAAAAGCTGCACACATTACTAGAAATATTGAGTTCAAGTTTGTGTTTAAGTGAAGGGAATCTATCTTGGGTGTAGTTTAGGCTTTTATTCAACATCTAGAATATGCAACAATGCATTGGATGACAGTGTGTAGATAAACTTAACTTGTGTGTCTGAAGGATGAGGGCTGGCGAGTAGGGCTTCGCGGGGGAGGAAGTGACCTGTAGTCCGCTGAGGCCCAGGACTCTGACCCCTGTAAGAGCCCAGGACCGGACCCCTGTGGGAGCCCAGGACCGGACCCCTGTGGGAGCTAAGGACCGGACCCTGTGGGGCAATGGCCTACCACAGCTACAGCAGCCTGAACAGGGCTCAGCTCACCTTTGAATACCTGCACACAAACTCGTGAGTATGTTAATGAAGAGGTTGGTCACTAGTTAGTGTTGACATATCAATGCAGGCTCTTCGAAGTCTTTCGTGTAGGTTGCAGTGAAAACGTAACACTACATAAAAAACTTAACTTGCATCAACTTTAAATGTTGTGTTTATGTTTTGTATACATACATTACATGTATTCTTACTGAACCACACACAGAATAAGTTGTCGCTCAACCGCAAAACATATGATTCAGTAACGAATCCAAAACATACAATACATAAATACATGTTTAAGATAACCATATTTTTCACTGATCTTCACAGTCACACATGCCTCTATTGAGTGCAAAGTAAAAGTTGTGTGGCAAAACTGCAGCATGTCGAATATGGACTATATCTTAAATTTGCAGTAATGTTCAGTAAACAAAATAATTTTAGCGAACACACACAATGCACACTTTATTAGTAGATTTAGGTAGATTGAGTGAGGTATCTCTCTGAGCTGTGAGAGTGAGAGATAACGGCGTCTCCTCCTGTTTCAGGACCACGCACGAGTTCCTGTTCGGCGCCTTGGCGGAACTCGTGGACAACTCCAGGTGCGTACACGCGGGGTCATGTGATGCTGCCATCTTGCTCTTGACACCACAATAAGACCCGCCCCTTCATCGTTGTTTGTCTTTGTTTTCACAGAGATGCAAACGCTACCCGGATAGACATCTACACGGGTACGCGGCAGAATGCACGACTTACTCTAACAGAGGGGGTATTTAGCAGACACCTTTTATCCACGCTGACTTGTGAGTGAGGCTGAGAAAAGTCAGCCTTCAACCACAAGGGGTGTAGATGTTTAAAATGCTGCAACATAACATTTAAGAGGAATATCCTGAGAAATCAGGTTTATGAGGTTGTATTGAATAAGTGGTAGTATGAACTATGAACAGTAGAGATCACATATCAAAGGGCTTTCTAAATTCCACACAGGAAACACTTCTACGCAGTGTGTGTGTGTGTGTGTGTCTGTGTCTGTGTGTGTGTGTGTGTGTGTGTGTGTGTGTGTGTGTGTGTGTGTGTCACACTTTAACACAAAGTGTTACTTCCTTTTGGGCCAACAGAAAACAGACCAGAGTTACGGGGGGGCTACATGCTGTGTTTTCTGGACGATGGCACTGGAATGGACCCCAGTGAGTCAAACCCCCCCCATTTCATACTGGACTTGGTGTAGTCTGGTCTCTAACCTTTAACCACAGCCATCTACACCTGTCAATTTAGATGTCTCATCAACAGTCTGTAAAAAAAAAAATTTTTTAGCACAGTCGTTGTGTAGGAGCGGTGTTGTGCATTGCCAACCAGTCATTATTGTGACATGAACCCTGGGTTTATGTCACAAAAATGACCGGTTGGCCGTATGTTATCCTACATATTGTTTCTATATTTATTCAATGCGTTTAGAGCTTGTGTCTTTTATAAAGCGGTACTGTGATGAAGTGTATGGTAACTGTCGTACCCTGCGCTCCCTGTCAGACGAGGCCACCCACGTGATTCAGTTTGGAAAGTCCAGTAAACGCTCATCCGAGTCCAGCCAGATCGGCCAGTATGGTAACGGACTCAAGTCGTAAGTCTGCTCATATTTACACTCACACTGAATGATTTACTGTGTACACTGTTTATGATGCATGTGTCTTTATACACGGTTTATGATATATGTGTCTTTGATATAGACTTGAAGGTTTGATTTTCCCTCCTCCGAACCCATTGTTATGGAATGTTTTCCACTTGGGATTCTCCAAAGTCGTAACACAATTTTGCCGCGTGTGCTGCAATCAGCTGCTCCTTCCTTTTCCTGAGCCGTTCCTCCTCCTCTCCCAGTTCATGTCCGTCCTTTAATCAATCCTGCCAAGTCAGGTCAGTCTCTGTTTTAGACAGAAGTAGAAGAAGCATTAAGCCCAACACACACCGCAGGCACAGCGCCAAAACGAACGCTCCCATTATTTCTGACGGATTAGCCCACACCGGCGGTGCCTTGAAGCGCGCAAGCACGCCGCCCCGCTAAGCTTCACGCCACTTTTCTATTCCCTAGCGTTGGTGCGGGTGAAAAGCGCTTTTTTAAAGCTATTTTGTACATCCCGGGTCCCGCAGGCACCTCTTTATCAACTCCACAGCCCTTGGTTTCGCCCTTTCATTTATCCGAAATCATAATTAACCATGGATGAGGAGAGACTGGTCATTGAGGTGGAGATATGTCCAGAATTGTTTGTTCTGATGAAATAAAAATAACTGATTTACATGTAAAACAGTTTGTGTTCAATTAAAATGAATAAATACTTTCCGCATACATCTAAATGTGTGCCTATGTTAAAGGTTATAGATAGAGAGATGGATACTTTATTTATCCCAATGGAAATTTGGCCATGCAGTAGCGCAATACAATAAATACACACAATAACAATTAGTATTAAACGGTGACTACACTATATACATAACTAAAGGCTTGATACATAGTCCTGTACATTTATTTTTTACAAATTGTTGATGCAGTAGATGAATAATTCCACACTGTAAAAATAATGAGCAATGACGGTAAACAAAGTGATAAAGTGCCCGACAGTCGCCTACATAAAGTGACTATGAATTAAAGTGACTATCATAGTAAGCACAAACATAGGAATGTGAGCATAAAGCCCATATGTGTACTCAGAAAACAACTAATATAACGTTATGATAGCCTACCATCTATATTGGTTAATATGTTGCTTTAAAAACATAATTGTACTGCTGATTATACCTTTTTTAAGTAATTAATCTAAAATAAATGTAAAATAAATAAACTTCAATATGCAGCTCTCCCATGGCGTTTCCTCACTTGTTGTGGTTGGCCGAAAGGTGATTTCCTGTTTATACGCTGCAGCCTGGAGTGGCGCGGTGCTTCCTATTGTTGCTAGGGGCACCATTTGACGCGCGGAAACTGTGCATGCCGGCGGTGTGTGGCTGGCTTCAGACTTCCCTCCGGTGTCAGAGCTGTGTGCCCTGGTGGTTCCGCTTCTGATATTTGACCTGGGGTCACTTGGTTTCAGATTATCTTGCGTATCGTCTCTCATGTTGAAGGACTCA
Source organism: Trisopterus minutus (assembly GCA_027122715.1). NCBI lineage: Eukaryota > Metazoa > Chordata > Actinopteri > Gadiformes > Gadidae > Trisopterus > Trisopterus minutus. Next base: position 23,391,049 of record JAOPUD010000009.1, read on the forward strand.
TTCTGCGTTGGTCGTTGAGGTTCATTCACTATTGGAAAGTAAAGCACTTTTCTTCCGTTTTCACAGACAGACCCAGTGGAGCATTTCCTCAAATTCACCCTATCGCTATTTACAAACCCTAACAAATAACATACGACAATTATAAACCATGACAAACAATACAATTAATAAAAATAATATAAAGACAAATAATATTACAATCAAGTCATTCCTGGCTATAGTGTCTTTATACACTAATTTATTTAATTTATATATGATTTATGCACTGTTTATGGTGTATATGTGTCCTGTTTATTTTCTGAGACCCTCACCATTTGCCCCGTTTGTCTCCTCAGTGGCTCCATGCGGATAGGAAAGGACTTCATCTTGTTCACAAAGAAGGAGAACTCACTGACCTGCCTCTTCCTGTCCAGGACCTTCCACGAGGAGGAGGGACTAGATGAGGTCAGGGTCGGGGGGGGGAAACGGTTTAAAGGCCTGCTGCACTCAAGGCTCAGGATGTGGTTTGCTGTTGCGCTCCGTAGCCCATGTCAAAAGTTGTGCCTGGCTTGAGAGTCTTTATTTTTATAATCTTTTAAGTTTGTGCTTTTTATACAATTCTTTATTCTTGAGTTAATAACATCCAGTAGAGAAAAATGAAGATGAAGAAGAAACACAAATAGGTGCATGTTGGCATTACCTTTCAATAGTGGAACATATTCCGTGAGCATGCATTCTTCATTAAAGTTCCTCCAGTGTTGTTGTCTAAAGGTATTGGGCTGACTCACTGATCGCCCGCCGTAACCATATAAGGGGGCAGGGAACTCTGGAGAAAGGTTAAGACACTATTGGATTGTATAGTGAGACTATTGGATTATTAAGAGCCAGCGGTGACGTCCAGCCCTGTGTCCTCAGGTCATCGTCCCGCTGCCCACCTGGGACCTGACCACCAAGCAGCCCCTGACCGCCGACCCCGAGAAGTACGCCATCGAGACGGAGCTCATCTACAAGTACTCCCCCTTCAAGAACCAGCAGCAGCTCATGGAGCAGTTCGCCAAGATCGACAGCAGCAGCGGTGAGGACGGGGACCTCTCTGTAGGGCGGACGGTAGGGGTGTGACCGTACGCGTGGTCATACTGACATTTTTCGGTACGGGTCGAACGGTTCATTTCGGTACGTTGATGTTTTTTTATATGTGTAAGGCATTTGTTTGATGCAATTGAATAAATCAAATTTAAAAAAATCTAATAGTTGTATAAAAATACAATAAAACTGAGGTACCGAAAAACAAACCAAACCGTGCCGTTAAAAACCGAGGTACGTACAGAATCTGGACTTTTGTGTATCGTTTCACCCCTAGCGGACAGTTTAGCTGATGGAGTCCCCCTTGAGTCACAGATAAACAGACTACCTCCAGGGCGTCACGTGATTTAGGCGGTACAGCGGGTTGACTGATAACTGGAAGGTTGCTAGTTCGATTCCCGGCTCCTCCTAGCGGAGTGTCAATGTGTCCCTGAGCGAGACACCGTGAATGTGTATATGAATGGGTGAATGTTGGGCAATATGTTAAAGCCCTTTGAGTGGCCACTGGTTAGTTAGGCCACTATTCAGCAATTAGTTTAAGGTCATTAGTTATATCGGCTCACTGTTACTTAAGCTTTAGTGTTCGAATCTTCACTGTTATATCGGCCATTTATCATCCATGGAACTCCTTATGATCCCGGGGAAGGTTGTTCCTCGAGCTTTAGGGGTGCTGCCTGCCCTTTGGAGGTCAAAGGTTAATGGATGAAGGTCGACTCTGTCAACAGGTACTCTGGTGATCATCTACAACCTGAAGCTGATGGACAGCCGCGAGCCGGAGCTGGACGTGGAGACGGACCACCAGGACATCCTGATGGCCGGGACGTCTGTGGAAGGCGTGTAAGTGTTGACCTCGCTCCTCCTACCTCTTTAAGAGCAAATCGCGTGTGGCTGCAGGGGGGGACGCTGACCACGCCCTTTTCCCCCCTGCCCTCTCCCCTCTCACTGCGGACCCCGACCACGCCCCTCTCTCCAGCTAACACCACAACTAACGGCTCCTTCCTTCCCCTGACAGGAAGCCAGAGAAGCGGTCGTTCCGAGCGTACGCGGCGGTCCTGTACATCGACCCCCGCATGAGGATCTTCATCCAGGGCCACAAGGTCCGGACCAAGAGGCTCTCCTGCTGCCTGTACAAGCCCCGGTACGCCCTACGCTAGCAGGCCGACTCAGGTGGTCTCTGTGGGGGGCTTGTAGGTGGCCTGTGAAGCCCCTTGAGACAGTGTCATTGAGGCTTTACAAACTTAATGATTGACTGATTTGACTGTTTTATTTAAGTGACTTGTATGAATGTATTTTATTTTCAGATTTGTCATTATCTAGAACCTGCAGGTTAGAACCCACTTTTAACTTAGAAATCAAGATTTTGTCGTTCAGTCTAGGAAATACTTGATTTCTGATTTCCTTAACCCGTTAGTCACTCTGGCTAAACAAAATGTCTTCTCAACAACATGTCAATGGCACGTCTACGACGGGTCCGCCCCGTGTTCCACTAACAGGTCTTACAAGTATTCGTCGACACGCTTCAAGACTCGGGCGGAGCAGGAGGTGAAGAAGGCGGAGCATCTCGCAAAGATTGGTGAGTCACAGCCAGGCTCCTGACCAACTACACGGCAACATGAAATGTCTCCTCTCTCCGCCTCTTCTGTCTCTGTCTGCTTTCTCTCCTCTCGGCTATCTCTCCTCTCTCCTCCGTCCCTGCTCTCTCTCCTCTGTCTCTGCTCTCTCTCTCTCTCTCGCCCCCCCCTCTCTCTCCTCTCTCTGTCTCTCTCTCCTCTCTCCCCCCTCTGTGCTCTGTCTCTCTCCTCTCTCTGTGCTCTCTCTCGGTCTCTCTCTCTCCTCTCTCCCCCCTCTGTGCTCTGTCTCTCTCCTCTCTCTGTGCTCTCTCTCGGTCTCTCTCTCTCCT
>JAOPUD010000009.1:23693176-23714720 GCA_027122715.1 Trisopterus minutus
GAGGACAGGACAGACCACAACAGACCAGACCAAACCGGGTCAGAGGGAGGCCCCGAATGGTGGGCCTCAGCGTTCAACATCTCTTTCAGAATGATCAACACTAGGGATCGACAGATTTTTTTTTTTGAGGCGATGGCCAATTACGGGCTGCCGATTTTCTTGAGCTGAAATTTGGAGCCAATACTGCTTTTGCCCCCGCAATTTACATCATAAAAATGACCCAATGATGATAACAAATGTTACAAGTCTCAATTTAAAAAAGGAACATTATTTGTCTGTTTAAAAATCATGCCGGGAAAAAAATATACAAATAAAAAAGGCAAATATCGGTAGATCATTACACAATCAGTGAATGTAATCATCATTGATTACAACAAACTGCTGTATTTCCTCTATTAAACTCTCACAATAAACCTCCACCAATACGTGGTCCGATGCACTGGCGGTCACCTGGTGAGCATAGACGGTGTCGTATATCAGGGTCCACATCACCCCAGAGAAGTACAGCGGCAGGCAGACGGACCAGTCACAGGAGCCCGCGACGGCCGACCAGCCCAGCAGAGCCCCCCAGTTGAAGGCCAGTCCTGGAGGAAAAGGAGGGGAACTGGTATCAGAGAGGTCTGAGCAGGTCTGCCTGTTGGGGGGGGGGGGGGAGCATGGTGGTTGTGAATGGAGCGTACCTAAGAAGAGCTGAGGCCAGTAGGTCACCCTCTTCATCAGCGGGTAAAGGACCACCAGGGAGAGGGAGGCCGCGCCCAGCGCGATGCTGCAGATGAATCATTGAAGGACTCAGTTAAACGGACTGCGTTTAGTGAACTGTGTCTCAAAGTGCTCAGCAATTAGTGCCTCACATTCACTCATTCATACAAACATTCCCATATTAATACCCACGACAGCGTATTCAAGCATGAGCGGACAAGAACCAGCTCGTTTGGGAGCCAGAAGTAATTAGTAATAATCAAGTCATGTCTCGATAAATCTGGATCTGGATCCAGTGTCGCCCCGTTGCGTCCACACCTGTAGTAGTTGAGGCAGAGCAGGACCCCGAGGGCCAGGGACAGCTGCCCTCCCAGGAACACCAGTGCCTGGAACTGGGACACGGCCCCCGCGGCGATGGGCCTGCTGGCCGTCCGGGACACCTGCACCCACATAGTCACTCAGTCCGGGGATTCCTGCACCCACCACAGTCACTCAGTCCTGGACCCCTGCACCCACCACAGTCACTCAGTCCTGGACCCCTGCACCCACACACAACACACGGCTGCGACACCTTACAAGGCGTTGAATTTGAACAAAGCCTAACCCTAACCCTATAAATTCAACAGTTGGGAATCCTAAAGATTTACAATTTTAAAAAGCTGTTGACGTTTGTAATAGAGCACCTTTCGGTCAAAGTCTTTGTCCCACATGTCGTTGATGGTGCAGCCGGCTCCCCTCATCAGCACCGCCCCGGCCCCAAACAGGGTCAGCATGCCCAGGTGGGGGAGGCAGCCCGGGTCTGCGGCCAGCCCGATGCTCCAGGCACAGGGGAGATACAACAGCCACGTCCCTGCAACCCAAAGGCCAGTTAGGTACCGGTCGAAAGAGCACTGGTCCCAAACACACACCTTCACAAGGTTGGCCTTAAAGTGAAGCCTTCACACAATTTGCAGTCAGAAAGAAATGAACCGCCGTTCTGATTCAGAAGATCGGCCATATTGGGATGGAGGCCATTAGCATTCCAGTGAGGATGATTGTTGTTTTTGTTGTTGTTGTTGTTCGGTCTGGTGGGACAGCTGGGGGAGCCGGTTCTTACCAGCTCGGAGGTTGTGGCTTTAGGCGACTGCTATGAGAAGTAATGGATTACACGTATACAAAGCACCGAAGAAGCAAGGAGACGGGAAACACACTCTCAGGCGACAGTAGTTCAGGGGGAGAGCGGGTCGTCAGGACATCAGAAGGTTGCTGGTTTGATCCCAGGCACCTACTAACCCAGTATGGACGTGAATCCCTGAGCGAGACACCTGACCCCCGCAGTCCCCTTCCCTGGTGGACACCGCTAGCATGTATGAATGAATGTCCCCATGCTATCGGACGTTATTTATAGATACCTATGGGTTTATCCATCCTCATCAACCGGAGGTAGGGCTGGACCCTGGGGGGTGCCATGTTGACGACGGCCGCCGCCGACACACCGAACGCTCTCCGTCCTCCTGTCACCGCCAGCCCCCTGGCAGACAGCAAAGACGCAGTCCGGCTGTGAGCGCCGGGGGGTCCGGCTCCACTCCTCTGGTCCACAGAGCAGCGGGAGAGGGCGGAGAGGTGGGAGACGCAGGGTCCGAAGGAGATGCTCCTCACAGCCCGGAGCGGACGGCTCAGTTTGACGGTAAACATGGTGCCGTCCGTGCGTACACGGAATGCGTCCAAATAACGGTCACCTCTGTGGGGGAAAAGAGCCACAAAAGGGATCACACACAATGGTTTTGCTTACAATGGTTGTCTTTTGTCATTGCATTATCGTGTGAAGAAGAGACGTGGGTTGTCCGTATGACACACACACCGGACTAGAGAGATAGCTCTTTCTATTTAACGGAGTTCATTCAAACTTTAATACAGAATCCAACCTGAACTGATACAACCTTCATGTTGGGGTCCAGAGACCCCAGAGACCCCAGCCTGCTGGTTTAATGTCGTTATCGTAGAGAACCCAGTGTACCTTATGATGGACGGATAGGATCATGACGAAGACGGAACACTCTCCAAAGTGAGATGACAGTACCATCAGATCCTTCAACAGAAGGCGATCACCAGAGACCACAGACAGGTCCAGACTGACAGGTCCAGACTGACAGCTCCGGTCCGCCCGGAAATGGGTCCGGAGGGAAACAACAGAACACAACCGTATAAAGCACAGAGCGATTTATTCTTATTGTCTCTAAAGAAAATAAAAGTTGCATTATATAAAACTTTACTAAACCATGTGTCTATTTGAAGTTAGTTTGAATTGAAACGAGACCCTACATCTTCAGAAGTACGAGCATTTGTTGACTTGAATGCCGGGCACCGATTTAAAACTGCATATATAGCTTCATATTATGTACAATCGTTTGATTATGGGCTGAGTAACATGTGTGATTTCCCAATTAATTAAATTAATTTGATAAAACCTCGGCATTTTGAACGGAAATCGTCACTGAAGGGATCTTGTTCCGGAAGTCACATGGCTCCGTGTTCGCGGGACAGTAAACTTTCCCGGTACAGCAACAAAACCACCCGATCGCACCAAACCAGACGCCGTATTGATCAAACCTATCAATGCACAGACTTGATAATGATGCTCCACATAGCGCCCTTTTCTCTGTGAGTACCGTCACCAGGGAGATAGTTGAGATGGATGTGTAGAGTCACCGTGCAGACAGATGTGTAGATACAGATGTACTGATGGAGATGCATGGAGCTACACATAGCAGGAGGCGACTTCAGGACGACCTTAATGGGTGTTTATTCCTTTAGCTACCAAACCTGTGATTGTAGCTTCATCGCCGGGTGTTTGAATGCAGAAAAATGAAACGAGGTATGTATTGACGCATGTATTGGCATACTGTTTTGATGGTGGTTTTGTTTGCTATTAATGTTAACATTCAGGGTACTCTTCAATCTTCTAGATTCAAGAGGCTCTACCGGCAAGTCAGGCCTCCTTACCAGCAATGAGATCCTCCCAGTCCAGAGGTACAAGTGCAATCACTGTGTCCTCATCTTTGTGTCCAAGCTAGAGCTGTTGGAACACATGGGCAAGGACCATGACCTGAACGTAGACAAGGCCATCAGAAACGCTGGCAAGTTAGGCCACCTGACCAGCAATCGGATCCTCCCAGTCCAGAGGTACAAGTGCGTTCACTGTGTCCGCCTCTTTGCGTCAAAGCTACAGCTGCTGGAACACCTGGGCAAAGAGCACGGCCTGGACGTAGAGGACGCCATCAGGACCGTCGGCAAGCCGGGCCCCCTGACCAGCAGTCAGACCCCCCAGGCCCGGAGGTTCCAGTGCAGTCACTGTGTCCTCATCTTTGAGTCCAAGCTGGTGCTGTTGGAGCACCTGGGCAAAGAGCACGGCCTGGACGTGCACAAGGCCATCCGAAACGCAACCTCCATGGAGGATGCAGGACCGAACAAGAAGCCCTCGAATGACATCGCCATAGAGAAGGACGCATCAGCGTCGGAGGCTGAGGAAAACAAGCTGAACGCAACACCGGACATGTTGACTAAAGTAAAGGTCAATAAGCCAGTGGCCAATGAAAAGAGCAATCCCCTTATTGCAAAGCCTACCTCAAAGAAAAAGCATATTTCCACCCTGGCAGGCCCTGTGAAAGGCAGCCAAGAAACATCCAGAAAGATCACACAGTACTTCACAGCATCTTCTGGGCAAAACGTTAAATCCTCCTTCAATCTGGTGACGTCACCTGACCTGGTACATGCAAATACTGCATGTACTGCAAAAAAAACATCAATCTCACAAAAAAGTAATCCGGCCACTAATTCGAGCAATGGTTGTGCATCGCCTTTCAAATCTCCTGGTCCCCCCTGTGAATTAATCACTGACCCGACTAAGAGAGTCCTTGAAGACCCTGTCCATCCTCCTGCTAAGAAACCTAAGCATGGTTTGATAAAGATTAGATTGCCAAAATCTACACCAAGAAAACCACACTTCCAAGAAAGCTCTACCGTTACTCTTGAACTGAGCACCGGGGAGGAAGCTCATAAATCACCCCAAGATGGAATTAACAGCAAACAACTCAATGGAAATGCTGTTATTTCTCCATCCAAAAAAATGGAAGATAATCCTACACCAAAAATTCCTCCATCCAAAATTGTCCGAGCAGACCTGAAGTGTGACTCGTGCTCGTTTGGTCACAAGTCTGTGGTGGCCATGTTTGTACACTATCAAGGACACCATCCCGAAATAGTTATTACTCTGGATCAGATCAGACGAAGAAGAGCTTTGGTCTCCGATACAAAAACTCTGTTACCTGAGACGGCACCAAGCCAGGAGGAGAAACCAACGGATCCTTCTGAGGAAAATCCTTCTTCAGGTTCTACTGAGAAAACAAAGGTCCAGTCTGAATCGATACCTGAAGAAATCCAATCTGCTGTAAATCCAGATCCAAATCCTGACCCTCCTTCTCAGGGGCAGCACCCCTTTGTGGACGCCGGCGGTTCTCCCTGCAGTGTCCGCAGCGTCCCCACACCCAGCGGTCAGAAGACTCAGCGGGGCGCGAGCACGAGTCCTCCAGGGGCGAAACCCCGCAGCGCGGCAGAGGGAAGCGAGGCGGAGGAGTCCCCCGTGAGCACTCGTCCTCGGATCTCTAAAAAAACTCTCCGTGGCAACCTGACCCCGCCCGAACACGAGGACCCCGTCCAGAAGGAGCCCTGCGCTGGAGCAGAAGCACCCGCCAGTCCTGCCGTCGACCTTAAAGGCCGAGGCAACGGTGAAGCCAAAAAGGCAGGTGCACTGATGATTCGTGGATCGCGTGTGAAGACCTTGTTTTTCTGCCCGCATTGCAACTATGGGAACTGTGTTTTAAGACTCGTTTTGGTTCACTTTAAAAACAAACACAAAGGGTTTCAAACAACGTCACAAACCATTTCCAATTACACAGCATCCATTCAAAGAAAAATGAAGAAATCAAATTCTCCAAACAATGAGATTACTGTTTTGTCCTCTGGTCTGCCTGTCCCCATCCTGCAAGACGAGGACTTTTTCTTTTGTCCCCTGTGTAATTACGGTAACCAGCTAATATCGAGAGTTATGGACCATCAGAATAAGTCTCATCCTGATGTTAAGAGATCTAAAAGGCAAATATTAGAATATACTGCTGAGGTTTATGAACAACCCCGGGAGGAACAGTTGAAATTTGAGGCTCTTAGCCGGCTGCCCGATCCACCGCTTCGGGAGAGAAAAACTGTACCATTCATTTGCCACAAATGTGACTACACTGCCGCGAATGCTTATCTTTTAAAAAGGCATTTACGAAGAACTCACCAAATTAATCAAAGTACTGAAAAGATTTTAAGAACGGCTTTTGCTAAAGGACGTATAGAGGAAGGTTTCCACTGCCAGTGGTGCAATTTCTCAGACAAGAAAGCGGAAAGAGTCTTTGAGCATTACAAAGAAAGGCACAAATCCAATGTAAGTAGCCTTAAACACATCATAAATCACTTCCACATGGCTCCCAAAGATGCCCCCTCTAAAAAGACAAAGTCTCCAGCCATGAGATGGGATCAAGGATCGGGGACCAATAAGGCCAAGACCTTCTCGTGCAAGACATGTTCCTTCAAAGGTAGTTCATTAAAAGACCTTACGAAACACAATCTCACCATTCACCTCCGCCCTGTGAAGGGAAAGGCTTCAGCGTTTAATGACACCATTACAGCCGATGACCAGAACAGCCATGCACTGGCAGCGGATGGTCAACAGGAAGAGCTTGACTATAATCCGGCCTCACAAACACTGGAACACAGTCTTTCGCCCCAAAGTACCCCTTCTTCTAAATCGTACATGTGTCGTTGCTGTTCCTTACTCTTTAGTACGTGGCAGGGACTCAAGATTCACTACGGAATGAAACACTTTGAGGAGTGGAAGAGCCAGCCGGCCCTGTTTGAGGAGGAGGAGGTTGTGCTGGAGGGGGACAGGACGAAGGGGAACGTGGTCTACAAGTGCCCGTGGTGTGTGTATGCGCACACCACAAGGCCGGGAGTCACCTCTCACTGCTTTGCCAGACATCCAACCAAAAAGATTCGAGCGGAAGGGTTTGAAAGGCATTTTGCCCATGTGCCCCACGCGTCGAAAGGTGGCCTGCCCCGCTCCCGGGTCCGTGTCGGGGGGTACATGTGTCAAACCTGCAAGGAGGTCTGTCGCTCCCTGAAGAAGTTCAACCTGCATAACATGAAATGCCATGGGGATTCCGTTTCGTGTGTCCTCAAGCCGTCTGCTAAATATGCGCTAACAAAGCAACTGCTGTCTAAATACCAGGGTTCTCAGGGCTCCATGAAGAAGGGCTTCTCCAAGAAGAACCCACCTGGGCTGATGAAATGCCCGTTGTGCAAGCACGTGGGCAAGAGCAAAGAGGCCTTGGCTAAACACGTCGACGCCTGCAGCAAGAGCATGCGTGACGTATTCAAGTGCACCGTTTGTTCATATATCACGTTATCAAACAAATATCTGAGACAACATTATCGAACCCGGCACGGGATCCATTCCAAAGCACCTGCGATGGAGTACACCGCTGTGAGCTATAACTGTAAGCTCTGCCCGTATGTGTCTTCAAAACGTAGATATCTGGTCTGCCACTACACAAAGTCTCATGGAATGGACCCTCCTGGAGAGGTTGAAGACAACAAGTCACTTGAGTGCAAGAAGTGCAGTCAGAAGTTCAAGTCCTCCAGCGGTCTTAGTGCCCACTACACCGGTGTTCACTTGACACATTTTCAAATGGACTTTAAAGTGCTCTACCGCTCGGCCAAGCAGCGTGCGGTGGCGGGCTACGCGTGCCACTACTGCAGGCTGGAGGTCCAGACCACCAGGGAGCTGGGGGTGCATCTCGACCTCCACAGGGAGCAGGAGAGGAGGCCCACATCCAGGGGGGCCCTCACCACCTCCGGTCAGGTAAGCCTGCAGTCCTGTGTTCTTCACTTTCAACATAAACGTTTTGGTTGATTTGTATTCTGCCTAAAACCGGGCAGTATATTTGCATCTTAAATTTCAGTGTGGTGATATTGTCTGTGCATGTTATTATTATCATGATGTTTGTTTCAATTCAAATATTCTCTTCTTTATTATTATCAGTTGTTATTCTGTGCAGTATATAATAAGTGGACAATAGTCCCAGTATGGGTTGTGTTTATGCAGCTGCCAATTGACCTGGTCTTTCGTTTTACTTCCAGTGCAATGGGAAAGAGGTGTCACCAAAGCCCCAGACTAGCCCAGACCCTGCCCCAGAACCTGCCTCCAAGAAGGGCCCCCCCGGGTCTGAGACGCACTCCTGCAGACTCTGTGGCCGCTGGTTCCCTTCCCTGGTGGGCCTTCGTGTCCACGAGCGCCGCAGCCACGGCGATGAGGCCTCGGGGCAGAGGCTGGACCTGGGGCTCGCCGCCCGGTCCAAGGACCGGTGAGTGGACCTTTATCGGTGTAGACCTGATTCAGAAGTCCGGTCTCGAAGGGCTTCCCAGGCCACGTGGTCCCGGACACCCTCCTGAACTCTAGGGCTGAACGTGTTTGTTGTGTTATTCACTAAACTAGCAATAAATAATTCTAAGTATGACCAACACAATATTGAAAGCAGTCAAGATATAAACTGCTTTCCTTTAGGCCAGGCCTATGTGTTGAGATGAATCGATCCATGATATTATAACATCTTTTTATTTTTTTTTATTTGGAGAAGAGCCTTGTGGTTGGCTGCGTTGAGGCATGGGTTAGATGGGTTAGTCAGACATCTTTAGTTATTAATAACCAGATGATTGTTACGGCGAACCACCTGATTTGAGCGCTCCCTGTTCTGTCCCCCTCACAGCTTTGACCAGTGCACCATGTTTCGGCCCGGGAGTCTGAAAGCGTTCCACTGTCTTATCTGCGCTTATCGCACCAACCTACTGTGTCTGCTGAGGAGCCACTTCCGGAAGAAACACCCGGGTGAGACACACACACGCATGCATGAACGCACGCACGCACACACGCATCCACGCATGCAAGCACACACGCACACGCACACACAGCTGTACAGATCTACCTTCTCAGACCCATGTAAGCATCGTCAGTTCTGCTTCAGACGATCTGGCGGAACGGAGCGCTGGTTTATCGGAGAGTGTTGAGGAGGAGGAGGAGGAGGGCAGCCCCCCAGCAGCGGGGGACCACCAAGCAGAGGGGGACCCCCCTGCTGCCCCACCAGACCTCCACAAGGAACCCTCCCCGGCCCCCCAGCCGGCAGCCAAAACAAGCAAACGCAAGTGACCCCTTTTGTCGTAGTTGAAGTCGCGTCTTTGTATTTTTTTATGCGTTTGTTGAGGTACTAAAGTTGGAGCAGTTGGAGTTATCGTTTGTTGGGTTATTACTGTCATTGCCTACATGACAGCGGCGGTGTGAACGTGTCATTTCCTCCTTTACAGACTCTGTGTACTCGGAGCCCGCAGAGGTCCAGAGACAGCTGAGTCACTACAGGTCGATGGCGCCAGCCAATAGCGCGGCTCCGTTGGCTGCCGAGGTGGCGGGAGGCAGGCTGTTGCTCTGCGAGTTCTGCGACTTCTCGAGCGGACACTGGTCGAGCGTGCGGCGTCATTACATGAACATCCACGGCAAGAAGGTGCACCGCTGCAGAGACTGCTGCTTCTTCACTGGCCTCAGGTGGGAACTCTCTCTCAGAGCGGACACACTTAACAGTGAGTCACAGTTACAGCTACAGATCACCAAACGACGGCCCGACGGTGATGTCGTTCACCTAGCTCTGTTGCGACAGCCACGCCCGGACCCGTTTGATCCCCACGCGCTCCGGCAGTTTTTAAGAGAAGTTCAGAAAGTTTCGGCCGAAACCCAAACGGTGTGAGTCACGCCTGTGGCTGTAAAGTCTTCCCATTGCCTCTCGTTTGCCTCGTCTCTTCGTTTAGGAGGAAGCTGGATCTGCACAAGAAGACGGGTCATTGCGGCGGCCCGGCGGAGCCTCCGCCTCAGAAGAGCCTCCGCTGCCCGCTGTGCCTCTACCACACCACGAGTCGGGACCGCCTGGTGGACCACGTCGTGCTCCATCGCCGTAAGCGCATCAGAGACATTGTTTTCCCCGACGAGAGTCTAAAACGGTGGAAAGTCGGAACGGGAAACGCTTAATCTCTGACCTACGTGCGTTTTCGAGCTACCACGTCGGAATAACATGGCTGCTCGCGCTAAACTAGAAGAATACAAATGTATTATTATAATTATAGATGATCCTTATCGATAATGCCTCTGTTCTCCTTACCGTCGTAACAACGTTAACACGCCGGGTATTATGGCTACAACCCAATGATAGATGAATGTTAATGATAGTAGTTCTGAAAAAGAATAATTGTTGACAGTAAGTGTAGCGACTTTCATTGAAGAAGAACCCCTCAATAAGAACAAGTGCTATTAATAGTTACAATGCTAGATGCTGGATCGGTATATACTCTGTATCGGCCGAAACTCAAGTTTAGTCATTGGAATCGTTATTGGGAAGGAAAAAATGGTATCGGATCATCTGTAACCGATTATCTGTAACCTCCCCCAGAGGAGCGAGTGGTTCCCATCGAGCTGCGGCGGCCCAAGCTGTCCCGCTACCTGGCGGGTGTGGTCTTCCGCTGCCAGGAGTGCACCTTCACCTGCGGGAGCGCCGACGCCCTGAGGACCCACGCGCTGAAGCACGGCCCCGCCGGGCCCTACGCCTGCAGGCTCTGCTACTTCCACTGCCCTCGGCTGAGCCAGCTGGAGGCGCACCTGTGTGATAAGCATCAGGTGAGAGGCTCTGGGCCGACTCACCCCGGGTGCAAAGGTTGGGAAGCACGAGAGTATTCCGGTTGGGATTTGACGTTGAGTGCGTGGAATGTAGCAGCCTTGCAGGTTTTCCCCTTCACCCAAATCGTCACACTTTAATTAGGATTGCATTCATTAATTTCCTGTTCGTTCTCCTTACTGGAGATGTGAAGTCCCCCCGATTTACTGTTTTCTTCAGCCAGAGCCCCTCCTGTTTCTGAAACATTGTGCAATAACTATCTGCTTGCCGTGTCTGAACGTGAGGGAAAACATGGGAAGCACATTGTATGTCGCAAAAAGCTAAAGAATTCAGTCCAAAGTTCCTTTTACTCGTGTGTCCCGTCCAGGTGGAGAGGAACCATGAGCTGGTGGGAGAGGTGAACCTCGATCACCTGGGAGCGAGAGCTGGGGGGGGGGAGGAGGAGGACGGGGATGAGGAGGATGGGGATGAGGAGGACGCAGGGTCCAGCCCGAGGGAGGTGAAGGAGAAGGAGAAGGATGAAGAGGTGGTCACCGAAGGATGTGACGAGGTTCAACGGCAAGAGGAGCAGGGGGAGCAAGAGAAGCAGGAGGAACAAGACGTCACATCTGGGCCGTGCCTCACTGGAGCGCAGGAGCCTCTGAGAAGTGAAGAGGAGAGGCAGCGAAGTGAGGAGGAAGAGGAGAGGCGGCGGAGTCGCGATGTGCAACCGACGGCAGCACCGACGGGCTCGGAGAATGAATGTTTTGGGGGTGCAGGGCTCACGAGCAAACCGAGGGCTGGGGGTGAGGTCTCGGAGCCGGAGGACGGTGGGGCCGTGGGCACCCCCCACAACCCCGGACCCCCCGGGGGGCTGGGGCCAGAAGACGGGCAGACCCGCAGGTCTTCACCGGACTGGGAGGCTCAAAGGTCCTTCAGCGTGTCTGAGAGCCGGCTGCTCGGCGTCCCTCCCTTCCCAGACGAGCCCAGACCAGCGGACCCTGAGCTCTTTGAGGAGCCATTCCTGAGTCTGGAGGTCCCGGGAGACCACCGACGGGGACCGGGCGACGAGCTGGGGAGCCCTGAGATGCCTGTACTGGAGAATGTCTACCTCGACCACAGACTCCCCGGGCAGGGTTCCCTCCAGCGCGGTGAGCCGGGGCGGCAGGAAGCGCCCGGAGAGGTCCCCAGCGGAGGAGCCGTAGACCAGGGTCCGGACCGGAGGGAGGCCCCGGGGGGCTCAGAGGAACCGGAGACATCTCCGGGCAAAGGTAAGGGTCCGATAACGGTGACAACTGTGAGACAAAAAAACAACAAATGTTTGTGCACGGTAACCGTAGAAGCTATTTAATGCCAGACTGAAAACAGCACAGGTAGCTGCGTGACTAACCCCTGCATTTGATTTATGCCCACAGAATTACTACCTTAGCTGAAGTTAAAGGTGACCTATTATACCACCAGGTGTGAGTGTGATCAGCTGTTTTAAAAATCTGCCTCTTCTGACATCACAAGTGGGCGTGTCCACCTTGATGTGTGCTGGATAGATCAGTCTTACCAGCCTACCCAGTGGACTGTTGCAAACGTCGCTCATCTATCCGTCATTCATCTAGGTGGACACGCCCACTTGTGATTTCAGAAGAGGCCGATTTTGTAATATGTCACCTTTAATGAGTCCTCATCATTAAGATGCTCCTGTGATTGGATTTGTGTGGAACATTTACTACTGGGACAGAACGGAAGGAGCCACGCCGTGGCGTGTGCTGTAGCTGTGGGTCTCAGAGCTCGACTGTGTCCGTCTCTCTCCTGTCCCCAGGTGCCTCCGCGGACCACAGCGCCGCCGCCGCCGCCGCCCCCCGGCCGCGTTCTGAAGACCACGGGGCGCTGAGCTGCACTTACTGCGGACGGATCTTCTCCTGCGCCGCCGAGCTGCAGGGTCACGTCAAGAGGCACGGGATGTAGAATCAGACTGATGGATCAGGGTCACGTCAAGAGGCACGGGATGGAGAATCAGAGTCGCATCATGAGGCACAGGATATAGAACCAGACTGATGGATCAGAGACACATCAAGAGGTAGAACCAGACGGATGGATCAGAGGCACATCATGAGGCACAAGAGGTAGAACCAGACGGATGGATTAGAGGCACATCAAGAGACTGATGGGTGTCTTTGTATATACGTTTTTTTTTTTACTGTTTTATTTGCTGTATTGGGATATATTTTATTAACTTTGTAGAACTCTTTTCGTTTCAATGTCTGGACCTTTTGTTTCTTAAATATGTTTTCAAATAAAACCTTTTAGTGTTTCTAATTGTTACATTTATTTGTATCAGCTGATTTAAAAAATGAATGCTAGATTTAGATTTAAAAAAAAAAAACTTCAGTTATTGAGCGAAGATCACAGAAAGTAACAATAAGGAGGATGAGACCTCGTGGGCGTGGCGTCTCTTGTCACGTGGTCCTCCCAGGGAGACGGGACTCCGCTTCCTGGTCTCAAACCAGAGAGGAGAGCCAGTGAGGAGAACCAGCGAGGAGAACCAGTCAGGCTGCTGATGAGCAAGGCACCGCTGTCTCTGGTGACTCGTTATCTGGGGGATCGGTGTGAGTATACCCGTACTTCAGTGAGGACTTCCTCTGCTGCGTTCTGTTTAACATATTAGTTAAAAAGAGTTAAGTTGATGATGTGGCCAAGGTGTCTTCTACCGATCCTATGGAGTTAAGTCCGGATTTAAACTCGTTTAAATGGGTTTCTTTGCTATGAGTTGTATGCGTTATATATATATTTTCCAGCATCGGTACTGGGATCGTTCAATAACCAAACCCTCCCATGGGTGTGTTCCCTCTAGCAGATCTGTTTCCTCGTTCCTACCAGTCATACCTGCTCCTTCCTTATCGATAATGCCTCTGTTCTCCTTACCGTCATAACAACGTGAACGCGCCGGGTATTATGGCTTCGACCCAAACTAGAGCAGGGTCGGAGTCCACTTCACCTGCAGGAATGGTTTGAGAAGACCTTCTCAAAGATCCCAGAACCAAATAACTAACAGAACAGAACTACCATCAGAACTACAGAACTACACACATAACCAGGGTCGGCTCAAGGCGTAAGCAAACTAAGCAACTTCCCAAAAAGTTATTATTAGGCTATTATTATTTTTTCATTCAAGTTCAGTAAACCACACTCAGTGTTTCACTTCATGTATGAGAGTTTAAAAAGATTTGTGATTTCAGTACCCTCTGAGGTTAAAAACATACTGGTTTGGGGTAAATAATATTAATACAGGGGTGGTTGACCCTCTCAATGGGGGCTCCGATCAAATACAGAATGTGATATGTCTTAATAGGGCTTCCTTAATTATACAAAATGGGTTATGGATTGATGTCTGAATGGGGCCCCTCAGGTTAATATCACACAATCTATGCTTCTTTGCCCAGGGGGACAGTAGTTCACAATCCATTCCTGTATGATTGCAATTTATAATGTGACATGGTGTGCAGTTTGTGTCAATAATAATCAAACACAGACGGTGGTGGTGGTGGTGGGAGGGGGGGCCCCAAAGGCTTGAAATAAATTCTGCTTAGGGCCCCCAAAAGGCTTGGACCAGCCCTGCACAGAACATAACTACCAACGGAACTACATAACTACCAACAGAACTATCAACAGGACTATCAGTTTCACCCAGAATTGAGCCTCTGATATTGACCTACTTGGTAACTGTTTTTTTGTTCACCACAGGAACACATTGTACATGTTTTCGATCATGTTCTCCGTTCAACACGGCTCTTATGTGGTGTGTTTTGACTGAGCAGATTGTGAAGGATGGGTGGAACCAGTGAGACCATATCTGAGGAGAAGGAGGTCTTCTCCTCCAGGGTCATCAAGATCGTGTTCCTCGCTCTGCTGCTGGACCTGCTGGGCTTCACTCTGATCCTCCCCCTGTTCCCCTCCATCCTGGACCACTACGGACAGACCCAGGTGAGAACAACACACCCAGCTCGGGTCCATCAGGTCGACTCACCCTTCCTCTGAAGTCCCACAGGACAGACTCTGCTGGTGGACCTCACCTGGAGGTCCGTTGTCCTTGGCTGTCAGTGTATGGGAATGTGTAGAATAATTACAATCATCAAGAATGACCTGCCCCAAGCATGTCCTCGACCCCACCTCTCCCCACCTCTGGGGTTTGAACCAGCCGTCCTGTGTTAAGAGACATTCAGTGAGCGTCAGCAGCCTCTCCATGCTGCTCACTCAGAATCTGCTCGTTCTATATGGTTGTCTTATTCCTCTTGTCTTCTGATTGGTCAGGACCCGGTGTACCAGTCCCTTCAGAGCGTTGTGGATTGGTTCAGGGAGGCGGTCGGGATTCCAATGGAGAGGAAGTACAATAGTGTTCTGTTTGGGGGTGAGTACGGTGTGTTTATGACAGGTCACTGCTTTCACTCTGTGTGTGAATCTGAAACGTTCTTTGAGAGACTTTTCTCTCATTACTGAGTTAAACAAATCATGCCTTTTATAGTGTTGTTTTAGTGTTTTATAGTGTTATAGTTATCATAAAAGTTTGTAGATTCAAGTTTAAGCAAAGTTTTGTATTAAATAACATACAAACAGTTTCCCATCGGCTATGTTCTGCTCTGATGCCCCTGCTCCTCGCTCCACTGTTTAGGTCTGATCGGATCGCTCTTCTCTCTGCTACAGTTCCTGTCGTCCCCGCTGACCGGCGCGGCGTCGGACCGCCACGGACGACGACCGCTGCTGCTGCTCACCACAGTAAGCAGGGCGGCCCAGGGCCACAGGGGGTAACACAGGGCCACAGGGGGTAACAGGGGTTACACAACACGGGGTAACAGGGGGCAACACAGGGTAACCCGGGGCAACAAGGGGTAACAGGGGGTAACATGGGGTAACCCAGGGTAACACGGGTAACACAGGCTGCCCTCCGCTCTCTCTGACAGTTACTCATTTGCCTTAACAAAAGGTTTTTTTTAGGCAAATCCAAAAGGCTGTTTAGGCAAATGGCCTAAAGAAAAATATATATATATATTTGCTCACGGCGAACTGAGAGTTGTTCCAGTTTATGTCTCATTGCTGTAAAAATACCAATAAAAGATGAGCTGTGATAAATAAGTAAATCAAAACAGGTGAATAAAATGTAATAACTGTTAACAGGCTGACCGTTTAGACCGTATTATATTATCCTGTAGCAGCAGCCGATGACAGAGACTCGGAGAACGGACCAATCCTGCAGCAGCAGCAGCAGCAGCAGCAGCCTGAACCTCCCCTTCCTCCCCTCCCCTCCAGGCCGGTCTGATCCTCTCCTACGCGGTCTGGGCCGCGTCCCGGAGCTTCACCGGGTTCCTGGTGTTCCGGGTCGTGGGGGGGATCTGTAAGGGGAACGTCAGCGTCTGCACCGCCGTGGTGGCCGACCTGCCCTGCCCAAAGGCACGGAACCGAGGAATGGTACGTTGTAGCTGTAGTAGTGGTTAGAAGTGCATTTGTCAGAAGAAAGAGAAACAGCATTATATCGGTACAGTCGGTACAGTAAGGATGTTCATAGAACCAAGTGCCAAGCACTTAGAATCACTAGGTTAACCCATTCCTCGTATAAAACAAAGATAGCTAGGCTAAGATGCTACACAATGCTAAGTACTATTTTTACCTGCAAGGACGTACAACGTACAACAAGTGCCTACATAAAGTGCCAAGTGAGGTTCAAAGTCAGTGGGGTGTACATCGATAAATGTGTGTATTATACAGCCGACTGCCAGACCAATGCTTTTCTAATGTGGTCTTAAAGTGATTGACAGCTAAAATGCCTGGACCCATTCCTGTGGACGTGTGTCCTCAGGCCATGATCGGCATCGCCTTCTCCCTGGGCTTCACCCTGGGCCCTCTGATGGGGGCGTACTTCGCCGTCCACGCCAGTCAGGGGGAGCTCTTCCACCAGTACCCCGCCCTGCTGGCACTGCTCTTCAGCCTGGCCGACCTGCTCTTCATCTGGCTCCTGCTCCCCGAGACGCTGGCCAAGCACCTCAAGGTGAGCTCCAGAGACTGGTCAAGCACCTCAAGGTGAGCTCCAGAGACTGGTCAAGCACCTTAAGGTGACTCTCGGTTTAGAATCTATAATAAGATATCCCGTTCAAAATCAAGCTTAGGAAATAATGAATAGCATGTGAAGGTACTGTCAGTGAGCAGATGGTCTTACCAGATGTTTCCATGCCACTGTTTACTGACAACTAGTGAGGTCATCTGTTTTGGCAGTTGTTTTTGTATACACATCCCAGCTGTATATAGTTTTTTCCCCACACCGAATGAGATGTTTACAACGTTGCTCCGCACGTGTACATGAGTTATAGATTAAGGAGTTCAGAAACCGTTGGTCTATGTTCAGGTCCTCGATGTCCTGCTGCTGTAAGGCTGTTGTAATATGTTACTTGTTACATGTCACATCTTACATCTGACATGTTGATGTTGCAACATGTAAGAGGGAGGAGGAGAGATAGTTTGATTAAACTTACAGTTAATAAATCTATGTCAACATGCTCATTTCCTTTTCAAAGCCAATAAACCCAAGCTAAACAAAGCTATTGTAAATATCTTTGTTGAGCCAGTTCTGTTTGATGAAGTTGATCCTTGTGGTTCCAGGTCTCCTCCCCGGGGCTGGAGGGCCCCAGAGACCTCCTGGATCCCGGCTCCTTGTTCTATTTCACCGCTGTCTCCCGGGTGAGGGATCCCCCCTCCAAACAGAGTGAGCCCCCCTCTCACCTTATCCATCCTAGACGGGCAGAGAGGCAGCAGGAAGTCAAAGGACCAGAATATGGAGGAAAATATCTGTACACATTTTTAAAGAAACGGTTAAAAACGACAGAAATATAAAAATAGGTTATTCAAATAAAGTTAAATACACAACATTTGCAGTAGTACAACAATTAATGGAAGCTTTTCAGACAGTTGAGTTAATGTGAGTCAGGGGCATGTAAAGATGGGGTAAGATGCTGTGTGTGGGTTGACCGTTGAGATAATGTAAGTCAGGGTGGTGTAAAGGTGGGGTAACATGCTGTGCCTGGGTCGACAGGAATGAGGAAGCTGCAGGTCCTGGGCCTGGTCTACTTCTCCTACCTCTTCCTCTTCTCTGGGCTGGAGTTCACACTGAGCTTCCTCACGCATCAGCGCTTCCACTTCACCAGGTGAGAGAGCACCAGCCCGTTCCAGCTGGTTCCAGACGAACAAATGAAGTGGGCTCCTGAACTTTAGTATTCTATAGTTGTGTAATGACTAGTAAAACAGGTCAAGCCTGCTACTACTTCAAGTTTTTTTCTGGTAGATGGAGCTTTTTGTTATAAATGAAAGGGTCCATCTTATAAAACTTTACTTTATCAACACATTAATTAACTTACTTTTCTTACTTTCTTTGCAGTATGCAGCAAGGAAAGATGTTCTTCTTCATTGGGGTCATCATGATGTCGATACAGGGGGGGTATTCTCGCAGAATCCAACCGGGTCACCACATCAAGGCTGTCCGTACGGTGAGACCTCTGAAGGGAAGAGAGAAGGAGACAGGCCCAGGGTCTGGCCCCGCTCGTGTGTTATCAGAAGGCTGGTGTCTGTATTCAAAAGGTTTTCCATTTCCTTCAGGCGATCCTGGTCCTGATCCCAGCGTTCATACTGGTTGGGCTGGCGTGGAACTTGGTGATGCTTTATCTCGGCCTGGCGTTGTACGCATTCGGTAAGTCCACCGTTTTATCCGAGAAAGCCATCAATTCAAGCCATCGTTCTAAATTGGAAGTGAAAGCTTTATTGTCTCGAAACTATAATCTAATAAGTGAAATAAGTGAAAGGTTAAATGAATGCTGTTGGTCCCTGGAGGGACCTCATGGAACCCTCTAGAACACTCACCTTCTGTCCTCCTCCGTTCCAGCTGCAGCCATCGTGGTCCCCTGCCTGTCCACGCTGGTCTCTGACCACGGTAATGCTCTCCTCCGTTACCATGGGGATGGGATTCACCCTCATGGAGGAAAATCGTTTTAGCGCATACTGATCCGAGTATTAAATCAACATTGTTTCATGCACTGAGGTCTCATTGGTTTTTGCATGCGGTTAATAGACTCCTGACATTTAGAGTGCCACGATACCGCCTCACTCCTCCTGTCCCTGCAGGCTCGGCGGGTCAGAAAGGGACGGTGATGGGGATTCTGAGGAGTCTGGGAGCGCTGGCCAGAGCACTCGGCCCCATCGTCACGTCTTCCGGTAAACAAGCGGTCTTCTCCCTGTTCCCCCGAATGAATGAAGACAAACTAACTGCAGCAATAACTACAAATCAACCTTTTAAGTGTTGTAGCTATTTAAACACTGGCTTTGTTCTGTGTGTTTTGAAAGTAGGAGGATGGATGGAATGCCTTCCCTTCACCTTGCCTTGTTTTCTTCTTTTCACAGTGTACTGGATGGCTGGAGCAGAGGTCTGCTTCATCCTCACGTCGGCCATGTTTGTAGTTCCTCTGCTGTTGCTCAGAACAGCAAGCAGGCTAAAGACAGAGTAAACAGGGAATCGCAACCAGTCTGAGAAGGAATCATTCAAGGCGGTATACTGGGAAGGGCACTAAAAACAAAGCGTTTTTAGATTTGATTTACATCTCTAAGTTGTAATATTTACGTCTTCTTGGGAAGAACGGTTTTATTTGGCGACAGATCGCCAATGGATAAATCTATCCATTACAGGACGGTACTATAATGAACTGAAAGCAAACCGAATGCAAACACTTTGTATTTTTTTATACCTCTACACGTATGGGCCAAGACATTCAACATATATCTCAATCATTTATGTCAATGTTTATTTTTATATCAATAAAGTTGTTTTTTACAGTGTACTAACAGTGTTTACATTGACCATAGAGATGGTAACTTAAGGTAAAGTTGTTTGTCTTTTAGTACAAATATACCGAGCTTTAATAAAAATAATAAAAAGACACAAATACTTCTAAAGCCCTGTTTTTCCTCTGTGTCGCTGCGTTTCCTGAAGCTGCCGCGTGGGGGCACTGTCCTAAATGTCCCACTGCTGGTAGAGTGTAAACACAGGGCAACACTCGTACTGATGGACCCTATGTCTCCAGAGGACCCAGCCGACAGGTAGCTGTACCCTATGTCTCCAGAAGACCCAGCCGACAGGTAGCTCCACCTGCTCGGCAAAACCGCAAAAACACTCGCGATGCTCCACAGAAGTGCGTGTGAAGAAGTGATAAGGAAGGAGAAACGGACTGTCTGAAGCGCCGAAGATGGACACGGTGGATCACTTTCTAGGTGGGTTGCTTCGTGTCGATCAAAGCGGTCGAGAGTGGCTCCACAGACTGAGACCTCCAGTCTTTCTGTGTCTTTAGGTCTCTCCGGGACGTTCTCCTCTGGAGCGCCTGGAGCGGGATGATTCAAGTCAGCGTTAATGGCGAGAGATGGGCGGGACTTTCAGTTACACGGGTTTAAAGGCTAGAGAGAGGGCGGGACTTCCGATGGAGGGTTCCTTTCCCTTTTCTCTTACATGTTTTGGATATTGCTTTCCACATTTTTGGGAATGCTATATATGTGTTCTCCTTGTCGTCGTTGTTGTTATTCTTTTCATGTTCTTCATTCTCGCTCCAAGGACTGTTGACCGGCATACACCGCTCATAGGATGTCAAAGACAGGATATTGCGTTGCGGTAGACCGGGATAACGCTCTGATTCAGGGTCCTCGCCCAGCGCGTCTGTGACCTATGGAACCAGTAGGCTAATGTTGACAGCTAGCGGCTAGTGTTTAAGATAGATGCTAATGTTAGCCAACTTCCCCTGCTCTGGGGCTAGTTGGGGGTGTAAGTTCAGCCAAGATTCGCCTTTGTAAACACTTTGCCGGATTGCAAAATGATTGCAAACTGACCACCAGCCGTTTTGCTGTCGAAGTAAGAAGGGATTTGTTTAAAAGTGTTATATTATTGTCACCTGAATCAGTAAGGACAGCTGTGAGGTGAACCAGGCGTTCGGATTTAAGAAATACCGAGGAACTCGGTATGATTCAGTGTAATGTGATGCTGATCGGGTCCCGCCGCTGTCAGTGAACTAAAGTAAAGATACACTAAAGCCCGTAGCAGGGAGCCCTGTTACAGACGAACCCTGTTGTCTTTACCTTACTGTTGTTCTTCCAGGAGAGTGAGCCCTCTACTCAACACTCCCCAGTCCCAGTGAGTGAGCATGGAGCCCTGGGAGAGGACAGACACCCGGGCAGCACCCATCACCCTTCCTAGTCCCTACGTCTCCAATCCAAGGTGATCCCCTGACCTGATGGTCTTTGCTTTTTAATACAATACACTAATATCCTGTCAGGCAATCTGTGCATGTTGTTGTTTATCTTATTGTGTTGTTTGTGTCGTTGTGTAGCATTCTATGAATACGATTTAATAAGTTCGATTTGATGTTGGAACTTTGCGTCCTCCTGAAACTCAGGACCCGTCAGTTGTTTACCAGCCCGGCACATAAGTCTGCCGGTCCTGATGGAGCGACCGAGGGGAGAGGAGGGAGGCCAGGCAGGAATGGGCCCAGCAACCCTGGTGACAGACGGACCAGGAACGACGGTGACAGACGGACCAGGAACGACGGTGACAGACGGACTAGTGACCGACGGTCCGGAGACGCTGATGACCGACGGACCGGGGACGCCAGCCCCCGGTCGTACACAGACTCGTCTAGATGGGATCCACAAAGCAAGGTTCATAATACACACTAGTGTATATGTAAGCGATGGATCACGACAGATCAGGCTGTGGAATGTACTCATTATACCACAGTTAAGGGGCGTTGTTCGTCCCGTCATGCAGAGGAGGGACAGCGACTCCCTTAACTGTGGTATAATTCAGTTAAGTTAGGCATGGCGTGATATGTAACTCAGCACACTGATTGGGCGTCATAGCTGTTATGTTTACACTCATATATCAGTAAGGAACCAATCAGATTGCTTGATTTAAGCAACCCGTTTTATAAATATATGTATATATGTATATATATATATATATATATATATATATATATAATGTATATATACATATACACTGTACAATAACATGA